>JASFAX010003999.1:0-40749 GCA_030737875.1 Allium sativum
AAACATCAAAGGGAGCTTATCAGAAGCCAACTACTGGAACCCAAACTTATTAATCATCCAAACTTATTAATCACTGAAGGCCCACTTCAGGTATATGCCAAGAGGCAAGTTAAAGATTCTAACGAGACAATCTCTCCACACTAATCCGCTTAGTGTTGATACCGAAAGGCGTGGCGGTTCCCGAAAAAATACACTGAAAGCACTAAGGCAAGCCTCTTGAAGAATTAATAGCAAGGTCAAAAGCTCATGACCAAAAGCTTTTAACCGGAAGCCAAAAAGTCTTCTTAAAGCTATCCACACTAACAAGCTTGGTATCAATACAAAAGAAGATAGATATGACATCAAAAGGAAGCTCCAAAGACCGAGACCATCCTTCCAAGAGCCAAAACTGGCCCCTTAAGAAGCAATAAGCAAAGCTAAAAGAGCGGTCGAGAGCCAAAGCAGCCGGAACCAAAGGGAAAATCGGCCGATAGGGGCTTCTGCTGGCCCAATAGCAAAAGGGGATTCGATTTGTCTATAAATTAGATCGCAACTCATTTTCGGGATTAATTTTCCATTTCTCACTCTTGTACTATTTTCCTCAAGAGTAAACCCCAATTTCTAAATTAATTTGGGGATTTCCATTGTAATTGCTTATGTACTCCAAGTACAAGATCAATAAAGAGAGAATCAACACTTATCATACTTCTTATGAGTTTTCTTAGCTATTGCTCACATAACGTTCTATATGCTTTCTACATGGTCATGGATTCACATCTAAGTATAAACCTTCCGCAATGTATTAGCAAAACTCGTTCCTACAAGCCATTTAGCCTCCCACCGAGGGTTGTGCTTAAGGAACCCTTGTCCCGAGATAACCGTTGGTTCATAAGTCGCTTAGGCGTGATGCTCACCCCTTTAAGGGAAGAGTAACTAATACTTTGGGCTTTAAACCTTGATATCTAGGAAATGGTGAACTAACTCAGGCTCGTGGAAACTAAATATCTTCGTTTTTCTGTTAGGTCCACTTCCGTAGACCTATCTTCTGTGTTGACGAAAAATATCGTTAACAACAAACATATAATAAGATTTTGAATACAATAAATGTGTTTGACAGTGAAGTTTAGATCTCCCCCTATATGTATGCTCCCCCTACAACAAAACTCCCTCTATATATGTGCATATGAGTGAAAAGAAGAAATGAAAGAATTAAGGAATTGAATTTCCAATATTAAAATATTTATGAAATATTCACTCATCAATCAAAATCTTGACCATTTTCCCCCTTTTGTTATCTTCAAAAGGATATAGAAATTGAAATAGTGATGAAATATAGACTACAAATATAAAATCATATCAAGAGAGAGAATGTGCATCCTAAATCTCATTCAATCAAACAAAAATCATAATATTATTCAAACTAATGGCAAATTTCACATTATAGAGTAATGGATTTGTGATGAATTTTATAAAATGGAGAGAGTTTTAATACATATGAAATCCAATTATTTTCAAATAAAATTTTAAAATTGAGCACAAAATAGCAATGGATTTGGTCTATGGTTGTAAATTCAAATTAAGTGACAAGATCAAATAATCGCAAATCCCAATGATTGTCAATCAAGAAATCATAATATATCATAAAATATTAACACACATCACAAATTAAAAAAAATGGATTGATGGGTTAGTTTTTACAAAAAAAGAAGAATTTCATATATATAAATTTATATTTATTTTTCTTTTTCTTTTTTTTATTTTAAGAGCACACTTAACATGCATAGCCTATTATGACTTTTAAATGGGATTAGTCGCAACTTAATTTATAAGTAATCTCTAACCATGCATGACCATATCTAGGTTCTTAAATGAGATTAGAGAAACACTTTTTATATACAAAATCTCCTCAGTATATAAAACTAAGATGGATGATAGAAATACGATAGGTGCAGAGATGGTTGTGAAATAAATTTCTAAATTAATCATATTATAAAATATGCTCAACTGTACCAGGATTTTTTGAAAATTTTAAATTATCTCTTTTTCTAAAAAATAATATAATCACACTTCCATCACAAATTTTGAAGTTGTATATTGGTTAACGATTTTCAAAAAATATTAAACTCTCTGCATTAAATAAAACCATGTTGGATTACAGAGTGATGATAGAAAAAGAAGATGGTCATGAAATAAGCATCAATTCAAAGATATTATAAAAATTGTTCAATCATCATGAAAATTTAAATATTTCCTCTTGTTGTGAAGTATACTATAGTCACAACACATCACAATTTCAAAATTTTGATAATAATTTTGATGAGTTCTAAATATAGTTCAATTTGGTTAATGATTTCAATTTCTGAATAAATAATCAAAAATGTTTTTTAAAATTGAAAATATCAATTGCAAGAGGGATTGTGAGAGATCTATACAAGATGAGACTCAGTTTGAGAACAAATCAATCAATTGAATAAGGCTTCTAGCCAGATACTACTTGGGCCTCTTGATTGCCATTTACAATATATCTCAAACAAATCATCCAATCACCAAGCCCAATCAGAGAAATTTAACAATGCAGTTCTTTTTATTAGAGTAGCAAAACAATCAGTTTCAGAACAGGATTCTCTAGAAAAATTCAGAGTATTTGCATCAAGCCAAAGAGATTATTCATGATCCAAGATTTAAAAAATAGTTCATTTGAAATCACTTGAAGAGATGTGTAAATTTTCAAGATTCAATGAATTGATCACATAAGATTATCAATTTCAAATCCAAGAAGTGTGTGAGATTCGAGGTGTCAATAATTTCAAATGATTTCAAAATAATCAAATATTCAATCCAAATAATCATGATAAATGAGTTTCAAGATGAAACACAATAATCTAAGCCAAAAGATTTTCAATTCAAAAATGTCCAGCAGTTCCAAAAGACAATGATATTATCACAACTGAAAAATAGTAGTTTGTTGTAATGAGTATATATTTTCAAGTTTTTCCAAAATGATCAAAAGAAACTCAAAACAACAGAGTTGTATGAAATTTCATTAGCTTTCAGATCATCAACAAAAATTTAGAATTTTGTATAATAGTGTTTAAGAAATAATAAGAATGCTTTACCACTATTAGAAATTCAGGTATCAGTCAAAAAATTAAAATTAAAAAATAATTGCAAAATATTCACAATTTTTCAGTTCAAGATCTGGAAATCATCAAAAACAAATGAATCTAATTTCCAGAAAATCGAGAATTTCGCAATTTGAAGTTAAGAAACTTAGAATGTAAAAAAATGGCAGTGTCAATGCAAATCAGAACAAACAGAATGAAGAATAAAAGGAGTAGAAGGAGGAATAAATTGTTTAGGGGATCGAGTGGTCTAACATAATTTGTAAAACCGCTCCCAGTTTCATTCACACGTTTTGGTACCCAAATTTTTTTGTACAAAAATCTTTTCTTTTATACCCCTTTTAATTTGAGAGCAATTTTTTCTCCACTATTTCTTGTTTTGACCTGCACCGTTTCACCAAGCCATGATTATGAGTTGCTATTGTGTTGCCATGTACTTTGTGGCCTTTGTTGTTCTTGTGCTTTTGACATTGTGGCCACCTTGTTGTGAGTTTGTGCACTTCCTTGTGCGCTGCTACCCATGCTTATTCATTTTATTGGGTTCGCTGAATTTTGCATTCATGCATGTACATGCATATTCAACTGACCTTAAACATGCCTGTTGCTCCATATTCATTGTTTTGCGCTTGTACTTAAACCTTGTTGTTTCACTTTGGCTTTGAGTATACATGCCATGTACACAGTTTTGTGTCCATGACAATTTCACCCTGGCTTTTCCACTTGACCATACTGTCCACATTACTTTGACCTTTGTTTGTATCACACCTATGCTTGCAACAGTGTATTTTCATATTTGCACATTTGTAAATACATTTATAATATATATATATATATATATATATATATATGTTTGTTATCATCAAACAAAAATAATATTGTTTTGTAAAACAATCTCCCCTTTTGATGATGACAAATATTACTACGAAAAATTAACACCGAGACAGGCTAACGGTAAAGGGGTATCGATCCGTCATAAGCATAAAAGAGTAATCCGTGAGCAAAGACCAAGCACACGGTAGAGCCGAGAGAATGAGGTGAGTATCCGGAATGGCGAGCAACCGACACCATCATCAAAGAAGGTAACTCAAATCCGACATGAAGAAAGAATACTGGTAGGGTAGTTTCGGCATGAAGGATAACGAACAAGTTGCCTAAGACCGGAAGCTAATGAAGAGAAAGGCCAAGAATACTAGAACCCGAAACCCAAAGGGATGAAAAGTCTATCGTCATTAATTTGCTTAGTGCCGATACAAAAAGAGACGTAAACATCAAAGGGAGCTTATCGGATGCCAACTACTGGAACCCAAGCTTATTAATCACCGAAAAGAAATTTTGGTAATCAATAGGCAAAATGCCAGAAGCACCCTTAGGAAGACCAAAGTCCACTTCAGGAATATGCCGACAGGAAAGTTAAAACTTCTATAGAGAAAAGCTATCAACAATGATCCGCCTAGTGTTGATACCGAAAGGCGTGGCGATTCCCAAAACAACACACTGAAATCACTAAGGCAAGCCTCCTGAAGAATTAATAGCAAGGTAAAAAGCTCATAACCGAGAGCTCATGACAAGAAGCTCTTAATCGGAAGCCAAAAAGCTTTCCTAAAGCTATCCATACCGACTGGCTTGGTATCGATACAAAAGAAGATAGATGTAACATCACAAATAAGGTTCAAAGACCAAGACCATCCTTCCGAGAGCCAAAACCGGCACCCTAAAAAGCAATAAGCAAAGCCAAAAGAGCGGCTGAGAGCCAAAGAAAATGGAACCATAAGGAAAAGCGGTCGACAGAGGATTCTGCCGACCCAATAGGAAAAGGGCCCGCCGATTTGTCTATAAATAAGATCCCAGGGGTCTCGTTTTCGGAACCAATTTTCCATTTCTCATTCTTGTATTCTTTTCCTCTAGAATAAACCATAATTTCTAAGTCAATTTGGGGATTTCCATTGTAATTGCTTATGTACTCCAAGTCTAAGATCAATAAAGAGAGAATCAACACTTAGCTTACTTCTTATGAGTTTTCTTAGCTACTGCTTTCTATATGATTTCTACATGATCATGGATTCACATCCAACTCTAAGCCCTTCCACAATGTATTAGCAAAACCTCTTCCTACAATCCATTTAGCCTCCTACCGAGGGTTGTGCTAATTGAACCCTTGTCCTGTGATAACTTTGGTTCATAAGTCGCGTAGGCGTGATGCTCACCCTATTAAGGGAAGAGTAACTAATACTTTGGGCTTTAAACCTTGATATCTAGGAAACAGTGAACTAACTCAAGCTCGTGGAAACTAAATAACCCCACTTTCCCATTAGGTCCACTTCCATAGACCTATCTCCGGTGTTGACGAAAAATATCGTTAATATTTTGGTGCTAGAAGGAGGGCTTGATCTTCTGACCTTGTGGTTAATAGCCACATATCTAAATGTGTTGTTCCATTCGGGGTTGGACTAAGCTTCGAAGAAGCAAGGTTATGACAAAAGGTCCCAACAAGAATCTTCTAGATCTCAAATGGCTATGTCAAGTGCTAATGACCCAAGAGTGATGGAAGAACAAGGGTTAAGAATGGAAGCTCTGCAAATAATCAAGTGAAAAAGTGATGTAGAACAATACGACCCTGATTATTGGAACGACAACCCTTCCTACGTAGGACAAACATCAATATTTACTCTAAATGATTATACACCCACTACACCAAAAAGATCGATTTGAAACAGTAATAATATGTTGCTAAAAATTTTAAAAACACTTTACTAGTGTTGCAGATTAGTATGTTGCAGATTTTCGCAAAACTTATAATGTGTTACAGATTGCCAAATTGAAACACTCACAAAGTGTTTCGAATTGACGAACCGCAACACTAAAAAAATATTTCAAATTGACAAATCGTAACACTCAAAAAGTGTTTCAAATTGACCATCTGAAACATTGAGAAAGGGTTTCAAATTAACAAATTGAAACACTTACAAAGCATTTCAAATCGATAAATTGCAGCATTAACAAAGTGTTTCAAATTGATAATCTATTAATTTCGTCTGATGTTTTAGACCAATAATCTATAGAGCTATTGAAAGATACAAATATACAATTCAAAACAATTTTGCAATTTTTTCCATCTCACATCAAAAAAAAAAAATTAAACAATATATGAACAACAAATCAATATGTGTATGTGTATATATACACAAACACATAGTACAACAAATCAATATGTGTGTGTATATATACACGCACACGCACATATACATACATTCCATCGAATAATGTTAAAATACGAATAAACATAGTACAACATTATTTCAAAATTACATCAAAAACTAGTTTATCATCAATTCCTAAAAGTCATCGCAAACATAATTATATTATGTTGAAGACTATAAAATTAACCTATCAACCACTCGATGCAAGTCCATCCAGCGTGCCAGCATGGTCACTCACACAGCTGAATATTTTTCCAACTGCAATTGTTGGACTTCCAACTGAGTGTGAGAGCATGCTGAATATAGCCTTCCTATGAACAAAAGCTGTAAAATTCATGAGAAAAAATAACAATCTTTTGTAAATCCATCAAGCAGAAATGGAGAACATATACACTTAAGCTCATACCTTTGTAAATCAAATTACGAGGAAAAAAATAAGTATGAAAATGACATAATATAACCAAATCAGCTATTTGATCACTATTATTTCAATCCAAAATGTGCACATCTTAGTAGTGGTGTTCTTCACCATCGCCATGTCCGTCTTGGTTGCCTTTTATTGCTAATTAGATCAAGCTGAAATCAAATATAATAAATGTATGCAAATTATTAGTTGAATATGCATTAAGCTTTAACAGTGTAAGGATGTAAAATACCCTTATATTTTGAACTAGATAACAACTGTACATATACATACATGCATACATACACGCATACACACACAAACATATATATATAATCATAGCGCTTGTCCGTAGCTCTAGTGCGGGTGGTGGGGGTTCCTAGCTCCCTAGGAAGAGGGAGAGGGTTCGATTCCCGCCTCACGCACTTTAGTTCAAATAAGGGGGCTTACCATATGCATAAGCCTAATGACCCCGCAGACCGGGTTAGGTGCACTAGGGGGAGTTTTACGGCAGTGCCGGTTTCTCCCTTGAAAAAATTCAAAAATAAATAAATAAAATCACAGTGCTTATGGCCACTCAAATATGTTAATGTTATGTGAACTATAATAGTGCATCATGCTAGTGCATTCTTACCTTATATCATGCACCGAACCAATGATGCCATGGATCAGTGCATCAAAACAAGACGCATTTAAATTAATATAGTTCTCAATTTCTGCTTTTAAATGATCGAAGGAATATGATCTTCACCCATCAGTCAAGGAAGTTACTTTACCAATTCAATTAGAAGCATTAGAAACTATGCTAAACCAACAAGATCAAGTTTCTGCAGCAAATAAATAAATATTTTTGAAAAGAAAGCAGCTATAATAAGAAGAATAATATATATAAGTTGCAAAAAATCATGTACCATTTTGAAACTTGTATATCGTTGTGTGAATGAAATATAATGTGGCCTTAGTTTACACGATGTCGACTTTCGAACTTCAGTTTCTTCCATCCACTGCTCCTCAAATATGGATGCAATCCAACTATATGCATTGGCATAAAATCATATCTACTATAAATTTCTACAAATGGAGTTCCCAGCAATAAGTATACATATTAACTAAACTAACTTGACCCAACAGTAATATATAGAAATATGATAAATTATACTAGAGAAAAAAGGACAGCATAATTTACACTTGTAGTAAACATGGGAGATTCTTGGTGCAGTATGTATGTATCACTCATCCATTAGATGCACAAGAATATAAAGTAGGAATGAATCCTAAGTTTAGAAGTCGGTAAGGAAGCACACACATACTTTATTTGATAGAAAGTCTGTCAAAAGAAATGAAAATCCGAACAAAGGAAATTTAAGGAGGAGATGAAGAAGATAATTATTCGTCTATTGTATAAAATGATCAAAGAACCTTGATTCAAGAATCTCTCATCACACGACACCAAATACAAGCTATTTAATGAAATACAGAAGTACCAAGAGTAAAAAAACATGGGCAGTAATGTAGTGGACATTGGTATTAGTATGATGAAGACCAGGATGTTTGATAAGGTCATTAAACCTAGAACAGTGTTAGACAAGTTGTAGACATGAATGCGAGTTTGTCCACTAAGGATGTAACTGGTCAAGACTGCAAAAATGGCAACAAAAAGAACAGTGTTAGCATTGTTTACTCGACGTCCACTAAGGATGTAAATATTCAAAACTGGTTTATTCATTGTCATTTAGATCGTTCATTTGGTTTTATTCTACAAGCCAAACCTTTATATATATTCACATAATTTCCACAATATTAGGCTGCATGGTGATTTGATTTTCAAATCTCTACTATTGGGTAAAAGGTGCAGTCGATATTCATACATTTAACTAATATATGATTTGATGATTACATGATAAAAATAATATTTTTTAACTTTGTGGTAAAAAAAAATTAATGAATTGTGCTGCTGAAATAAGGAGGTGTGTAAAGAGCTAAAGATGCACCAAAAGACATATCTGTAAGAATTAGTACAAAATTGTGACTTACCAACTTACAGTCACAGGTTGTGAAAAACCAAAATGTGCAGTAATCTCTCTCAGACTTAGCAATATCCAAATTTGAATTATTGTTCAACCCATAGAGTGGATCCGGTATTGACTCACTTTATCAAATCCAATCACCAAATTTGTAGTTTGCATTTCTCACTGAAAGGCATTTTTTGTTTTTTAATATTTAGATGGTAGCCAAGTCCTTCTTTCGAAAAGATACTCATTTTCTAAGATAATACAGGTTCTACCTTCAGTGACCTTCAAGGTGAAATTCCTTCTTCGATGATAAATCTAGTTCTTCCATTCCGCACACTGGAGGAGGTATTATTCTCTTCCTTGAAGATAAAAATGGTCCTTCCTCTGTAGATGCGAGAGGAGATTTTCTATTCTTTGAATATAAAACTGGTTATGCCTTTGTAGGCATTAGTATCGACTCACTCTTCATTAAAGGAAAAACTGATTCGGCTTCGTTAGAGGAGCTATTCTCTTTTTTGAAGATAAAACCGGTTCAACAACCAGTTTGTATAAGTTAAGTATTTATTTACATGTAAACCTGTATAACATCAACAACTAGGAAAATTATAATTGTTCCTAGTTTATACAAGAAATAAACATATTATCTTTATAGCTTGTAAACGCAGTAGTAAACTCCAAAATCTTCATAATGCAAGAATGCAACAATAAGCTCTAAACTCAATGTAGCTTTGATGTAGGTAGGAGACTATATTTTATAGGAGGAACAATTACTTTTTTTATTTCTTGCTTCCAATACATCAAATGATCCCATATATATAGGATTACATAGACAACTTTTCATCGAACAGATATGTCACTTCGTCTAATGGACATGACAATTCATTAATAGACATGACATTTAATTTAACAAACATGACCTTTTATTTAATAGACATTAGAGTAATTAATGATTTTGGTTTACTCCAACATTGCCTCCCTTAAACCAAAATTCCTTCGAATGCCTAATGCAGCAACATTTTTTAAGAAAGCAGTCCCTCCAAGCGGCTTTGTGAAGATATCAGCAATTTGTTCTTCACTTTGACAATACTCAAGACTTACTTCTCCTTCACGAACAAGTTCTCGTATGAAATGGAAACGCAGACGAATATGCTTTGTTCTTCCATGCAGAGTAGGGTCCTTGGAGACAGAGATAGTAGAACTATTGTCGCAATAAATGATCGTAGGATCTTCTTGCTTAAAGCTCAAAATTTCAAGAATTTCTCTTAGCCACAAAGTTTGACATGCTGCTAGAGATGCTGCGATGTATTCAGCTTCAGTGGTAGAAAGAGCCACAACTGGTTGTTTCTTCGAACACCAAGAAATAATTCCACTTCCAAGGTTAAATGCATATCCCGAAGTACTTCTTGAATCTTCGATACTTCCACCTAGATCGCTGTCCGTATATCCAACAAGCTTCACGGGCACACGAGCTTCATAGAAAATGCCATAGTCGATAGTTCCTTTAAAATATCGCAAAATTCTTTTCGCAGCTTCCCAATGGTTTGAGTAAGGCTTCTCCATAAATCTGCTAATCAAATTTACTGCATACATGATATCGGGTCTTGTAGCAGTGAGATACATCAAATTTCCAACTAGGCTTCGAAACAAAGTTGGATCTACGCACTTTCCTTCACCATTTTTGCACAATTTTAGACCTGTAACACAAGGAGTTGAAACAGGATTTGCATTCATCATGTTGAACTTCTCCAACACTTGAGTAGCATATTTTTCTTACGAGATAAAAATCCCACAATTTGATTGTTGAACACCTATTCCGAGAAAATGATGCATTTCTCCCAAATCCGTTATCTCGAACTCTTTCATCATTGAATTTTTGAATTTAGATAACATCTCTATATCATCTCCAGTAAAAATTAGATCGTCCACATATAGACTCACGATCATGGAACCACCTTTTGAATTCTTCTTTATGTAAAGAGTATGCTCAAAAGGACACCTTTCAAAGCCATCTCTAAAGAAAAAATTATTAATTCGATCATACCATGCACGAGGGGATTGCTTCAATCCATACAATGCTTTATGCAGCTTATACACCTTTTCCTCATTGCCCTTCTTCACAAAACCGGAGGTTGTTGGATATAAATTTCATCTTGAAGAAATCCATTTAAGAAAGCCGATTTCACATCCATTTGCAACAGCTTCCAACCATTTTGAGCTGCAAGAGAAATTAATAATCGAACAGTATCAAGTCGAGAAACAGGAGCGAATACCTCATTGAAATCTTCGCCTTCCTTTTGCTTGTACCCTTTTGCAACCAATCGTGCTTTATGCTTGTTGATGGAACCATCAAGATTTGTTTTGGTTTTGAACACCCATTTCACATCAATGGCTGATTTGTGTGAAGGCAACGTAGTAAGCTCCCATGTACCATTTTTCTCAATAGACTTGATTTCATCCTTCATTGAATCCACCATTTTTTTTTATGCTTCTTCGTATGTGACTGGATCTTCCCCTGCAAAGAATGCAAAATATACATGATCAGTAGTATCAACTTCTTCGGTTGCATCATAGATTTCTCTCAAGGATCGCGTCCTTCTTTCCGCCGTTGGTGGTGAATTTTGCTCCTGCTGAGCTTCATGTTGTGGTTCTTCAATATCAACATCAACACCTTGTTCCAAAGAAGTTTCATTTTCAATATTTAGAGTTTGCCATCCTGGTAATTCTGCAACATCTGAAAAATCATAGTAGCCATTTTCATCAAAGCGAACATCTCTGTTGATAACCATCTTCTTTGTCCTTTAATTGTAAAGCTTGTAAGCTTTGGTCTTTTGGCTATAACCAATGAAAATGCATTTTTCAGATTTTTCATCGAGCTTCGATCTCAAAGCATCAGGAATATGAGAGTATGCAAGACAACCAAAAGTTTTTAAGTGAGCAATATTTGGTTTCTCTCCATACCATACTTCATTTGGATTAGAATCCTTCAAGCTCTTCGTTGGCGATCAGTTGATTAAGTAAACGTCACAAGAGACTGCTTCAGCCCAAAAACACACAGGCAAGTTCTTCTTCTTCAACATGCATCTGACCATATTCATGATAGTCCGGTTCTTGCGTTCTGCAACTCCATTTTGTTGAGGCGTGTACTTTGCTGTAAATTCATGGCGAATGCCATTGTTTTGACAGAATTCTTCAAATAAAGAAGACATATATTCTCCACCACGGTCACTCCTCAAATTTTTTATTTGAAGACCAGAACTTTTCTCAACTTGTGTTTTAAAATCTTTAAAACATGAGAAAACTTCTGATTTCTCTTTCACACAATAAACCCATATTTTTCTTGTGTAATCGTCAATAAACAACAAGAAATACCTGCTATCTCCAAGCGATGACACTTGCATTGGTCCACAAAGGTCGGTGTGAACAAGCTCCAAAGGTGATTTAGAAATCCACTTTGATTTGGATGGGAAAGATTCACGATGTTGTTTTTCAAATTGGCATTCCTCGCATACTTCATTTATCGCCATATTTTTGGGGAGTCCTTGGACTATTTCTTTGGTAGACATCTCTTTCAAGCTCCGAAAGTTTAGATGCCCGAACCTCTCATGCCATAACTTGGAAACTTTACTAGAATCAGCAAGCATGCACTTATTTCTCACGATGTCTAGTTTGATCGAAAATAATTTGTTGGATCCCATCACAATATTCGCTACTTGTTGGTCGTTCTTCTTCATGCTGCATTGATCTCCAATGAATTGAAAGTCAAATCCCTTCTTCAGCAAGTGACCGACGCTAAGAAGATTGCTGCATATGCCTGGAACGTAAAGAACCTCCGACATTTTTTCAACTTTTCCAGCCTTGGTTTTAAAAAAAGATTTCACCAACACCTTCAATTTTGTATGATTTAGCATCTCCGATAGTAACCTGACCATCGTTAGCTTCTACAAGACTCGAGAACAGATTTTTATTTCCAGGCATATGCCTACTTGCACCACTATCCAAGTACCATATATCTTCTATATTTTCATACGAAGCAATCAACAAAGATTTAGAATTTTCTGCTTCATTATGCTTAAAGCTAGCAACTGGCTTCTTTTTAGGATGTTTCTCCCAACAATCATTTTCTTTATGACCAGGCTTGTGGCAAAAATTGCATTCAAAATAAGGTTTTTTACCTTTGTATTTGCCCCGCGCTATGTTATTTTTGGATGATGGTTTCTCTACCTTTGATTCTTCACGTTTTCCACCATTCCCGCTATAATTTTTGCCATGAGATGGACCTTGACCTTTTGTGGATGTGAATTGAGATTTTAAGGCTTGATCTTGAGAAAAATTATTTTGTTTACTTCTCTTCAAGATCCTAGCCCCATGAGCTTCCATCCTCCCTGGCAAGCTTTCAAGAGAAAGTGAAGCAATGTCACTTGATTCCTCAATTGCAACCACAATACGATCAAATTTCATTCGTAGGCTCCGCAGAATTTTTTCGATGGCTCTTTGGGTCTCCATGACTTCTCCATTTGAAGCCATCTGATTGATGATGGAAGTGAGACGAATAAAATATTCTGAGATTTTCTCATCATCCTTCATTTCGAGCTTTTCGAATTTAGCTCGAAGTGATTCCATGCGAACCTTTTTTACTTGATCTTAGCCAGAATAAGTTGTATTCAATATTCTCCAAGCCTCCTGAGCATTTGAAACTTTTCTAATTCTATCGTAAACTTGAGTTTCAAGTGTCTGATAGATTTGTTAGAGAGCCTCCCGATCTTTTAGCTTTTTGCTTTTCAGAAGTTCCCTTTGTGCGGGTGTGAGTTGCGTCTCATCTTCCGGCGCTCCTACACCTTCTTCGACCACACTTCACACATCTTGAGATTCAAGACACAACTTCATTAGATCGCACCAATAGTCACATCTCTCACCATTGAAAAGAGGAACTTGGGCAGCTGGATTATTTGTTATGTTGAGGAGATTATTTGACATATTGATATTTTAGCTCTGATACCAGTTTGATGTAGGTAGGAGACAATATTTTATAGGAGGAACAATTACTTTTTTTATTTCTTGCTTCCAATACATCAAATGATCCTATATATATAGGATTACACAGACAACTTTTCATTGAACAGATATGTCACTTCGTCTAATAGACATGACAATTCATTAATAGACATGACATTTAATTTAACAAACATGACCTTTTATTTAATAGACATTAGAGTAATTAATAATTTTGGTTTACTCCAACAAGCTTTGCACTGAGTAATTCAGTGGAGTGCATTGATTTGCTAAATGAATTTTATCTCGTGAGCTTCCTAAGTATAACCACAATATGAGATGCATATATATCACAAGCTGTAAAAAACAATTAATATGCTAAGCGTGGAGTGTGGTATGCATATAGATCACAAGCAGTTTGCTATGAAATATGATAGAAACTAAGAAGAAAGGTAACCATGCATGATTAACTGATTTGGCTAGTATTTGAATTATTCAGAGGGCTTCTATGCTATCAAAGTCTAACTCGGTTATTATAGTATCGATCGATGCTAGTGACAAGCTAAAAATATCCAAGTTCATATGCATATAATGTAGTTCTAAGAAAAATGACAAAGCATGATAAAAGAATTATTCAGTACCCTTAATTTTGGGATTTTGTATAAAGGCATTTTATATGGATATCTCTTAAGTAATAGAAGAACTAAGCGGGTCGAACCTTTCCACCTTACCTATTTCCTATTATAGTGGAATATTCAAACATACAATTAGATTCAAAACAGCTAGTAGACAAATTTAAACTATTCATGATGTACTGGCAAGGTTAACACACATAATACATGTAAATGACATGCTAATATTCATGAAAGAAAATAAATATGGTGCTAAGGTAGTGAAGAGATGCGTGCATCAAAAGAGTTGATTCATGCATTTCCACCCTTCAAGAAGGTGAATTACCAATTTTTTGGGCACTTTTAAATACATAATACTGACTAGACACAAGATTTACATGTTATAGAAAGAAGACTTGACTACATGCTAGAAGCATACACTCCAAGCATGTATGAAGCAAGCACCAGATACGCAAGTCGAAGCATGCACAGATAGGCTAAGACATGTAGTAACTATTGAATGAACATGAATGTAAACTTAGTTAAAATCAAACTTTGATCTACAAGCTTAGTTAAAGATCAGGCAAAAGAGAAACTCACTTGAATCAATCAGTACACGAAGAGAGTAACAAACTTCTTATTAGTGGACCAAAACTCGTGATTGTAAGTAGAGTCACCTGTCAGCACAGCGGGGTAAAAAAGGTCAATTATCAAAATCGTACTACAATTTTTACGCAAGATAATATAGTTTTAGCAAAACATCATATCTTTAGTTCACTTAATATTGCACCATTCTAAATTAAAATGTATAACATTGTTTTGATCACAAGAATAAATATACAAATTGAAATTACCCTGACCTATCTGAATAGTCATTAATTCAGGTATATGGTCCAAATGCTTAATTTTCATAACTAGTGAAAATAACTATAGATTTGCAATATTAGTGGCCTTGGGCAATCCATACCATGAAACCGGCCCAAGGCAACAGTTGCTCGTCACTACTGCCTCTAGTGGTGGTAGCTATCATTGTTGTTGCTACTTGTAGTAGCTTATTAATTTTATTTTTTCCTTTTACTTAGTCTAAAAACATATTACTTATGCAAATCTTCATCTATTAAAGGAAGAATGGATGAAACCGGGTCAAAATTCATAAGTTATACCATGTCACTAAAAACCATATGCCCTCCTTCATTTATTTCCTTTCCTTTCTATGTCAACCATAAAATTTTAATTTGAATGGCTCCACAATCCAATTTATTATCAAAATATGGTTTCCTAATAAGTAACCCAACAAGCCATAAGATAACTATCATTTGGACAATTGATTCCTAGCCATTACGTTGTACAAAAGGATCTTTCAAAGGTTACAATTAGTATGGACGGACATAGTGTCGAAATGTCGAACAAAACTGGCCTTGTATAAATTAATATGAGTATCTACAACAGTAACTTAATGTCGAGTTTTCGACCTTAGTAAAATGGAGCAAAATGAATAAGAGCAACCTAAATTCTACATCAAAAAATGATCTAGAGCATGTACGTGGTTCCAGTTTAAAAACTGTAGCTTAGAGCCACTCACAACATATTTCGAGGTTGCTCGCAGTAGCTTAGTGTTGTTGTCTTGAATTTTCATATATTATTATATTTCTTTCCTTGCATATTTAACACATGGGACTGCTAAAATCTACTTTCCAAAATTCAAACAGTTGAATTTATGAAACTTGATCAAGTCTGAATGATGATATGAGTAAAGACTTGGAAGAGAATTTTATTATATTGAAATGTTTGTAGAATGTTGTTCTTTTATAAGAGAAGCTACAGCTATTTAAATACAAAGCTGAACAATTGGGCTCGGCCCAGACAAATACAAATTGAAATAAAGGCTTTAGCCTGTATGTAATAACGGGGGGTTAATAAGGTAATACCCAATACTTATGTATCGTGTATACTCATTTACTCTAACTCCCCCCTAAAACCTAACCCTAATTAGGTTTCCATGAGAAAAATAAATGGCGGCTCCCAATTGAAGAAACACTCTAATCGGTGACGGAATCTTCTAGTCAGGCCTCCACGATAGATGGATTGTGATGCCGCTTGAGCTCTTGAGCTTAGAAGGCTTCAGATCCATTGAGAGAGGTTAAATTGTAGGTTTAAAACAGACTCGATTAGGGTTTGTTCTGAAACCCTAGCTGAACTTTACAAATCCAATACTGATTTGAGGTGCACAAGAGACTAATCTGGTATGTAGATAATTCTGCTTGACCTTTTATCTGAATCTGCTAAATCAACGTTAAGCTCTTCCTTCAGTCTAATGAAATTTGGTCCTGAGAGGGGTTTTGTAAGTATATCAGCCTTTTGATGAAACGAAGGTATATATCCTACTCTTAATTTTCCTTGTATGACTTGTTCTCTGATAAAATACATGTCGAGCTCTATATGCTTTGTCTTTGAATGAAGAGCAGGATTTGAAGTCAATGAAATTGCACTAACATTATCACCCCAAATTACTGCCTTTTTAGATGACTTGATTCTAAGTTCACTCAACAATGATTCGATCCATAATACTTCTGCTGTAGCACTAACAACACATCCGAATTCAGCTTCTGTGCTAGACCTAGATACAGTACTTTGTTTTCTAGCACTCCATGATACAGGATTTTTGCCTAGAAATATACAATAGCCTGATGTTGATTTTCTGTCATCTAAGTCAGTTCCCCAGTCAGCATCAGCATATGCATTGATATTAAAAGAATTGCTAGCCTTAAGTGTAAGTCCATGATCAATTGTTCCCTTTAGATATCTTAGAATCCTTTTTACTGCTCTCCAATGTGTATCTTAAGGGTTTTGCATATATTGACTGGCTTTATTCACACTAAAAGATATGTTTGGTCTGGTTAGAGTGGCATACTGTAGGGCTCCAATGATACTCCTATAAAATTTTGCATCTTGAATTGCCTCCCCTCTATGTTTTGAAAGTTGATTATTGATTATCATTGTAGTTGGAAGTGAATTGGCTTTGTCCATTTTTGCCTTTAGAAGAATTTCAGAAATATATTTCCTTTGGCTAAGATGAATTTCTGATTGTGATGTTTTCCTCACTTCAATGCCCAAAAAGTAGTTTAAATTCCCCAAATCTTTGATTGAAAATTCTGCATTTAATTTTCATATGATAAACTCAATTTCAGATCTGCAACTACCTGTAATAATAAAATCATCAACATAAATTAGAATAAAGGTAGTATCAGTACTAGTAAATTTTGTGAAAATTGAGTTGTCAGATTTTGTAGAATTATAGCCATAGTTGACAAGTGTTGACTTCAACTTGTCAAACCAAACTCTAGGTGCTTGCTTCAACCCATAAATTGCTTTCTTGAGCTTGCACACCAATTTTGTGTTGTTGTCATGACAAAATCCGTCAGGTTGTTGCATAAACACTTCTTCCTGCAAATTACCATTCAGAAAGGCATTATTAACATCAAATTGTTTTATGTTCCAATTTCTACTCAAGGCAATAGTCAACACTATTCTAATAGATGAAGGCTTCACAACAGGTGAAAAAGTTTTTGAAAAATCAAAACCATACTGTTGTGAATATCCTTTTGCAACTAATCTTGCCTTGTATTTAGAAATTGAACCATCAGAATTTCTCTTCAATTTATAAACCCATTTACATCCAGTTATATTTTTATTTTCTGGTTTTTCAACCAGTGACCAAGTTCCTTTCTTAATTAAAGCATCATATTCTTCTTGCATAGCTTGCTTCCAATTTTCACATTGGGATGCTTCATAGAAAGTAACTGGTTCACCCTGAATGACATCAGTATTAGTATTTTTGGGTTTGAAGATACCACATTTAGCTCGAGTTAACATAGGATGCTTATTGGTATTATCAGCAACTGTAGTGCCTTGATTGATAATCTCTATTGAATCTGTGGCGTGTTTGAACACCTCTTACATTACTAGTGTCCTGACTTGATTGACTCTGACTGTCAACATTGTCATCAAAACTCTGCTCTTGACCTGGCCTTCTCAAAGGCACTGTGAGTTGAGAGCTAGTGGTGGTGCCTTCCATGGCTTGCTGAGGTGGCACTATCACTTGTATTTCTTTAGGAACATCAGGTATAAAATTCTTGGATTTACCACTTTTTTAGTAGTTTTTATTTTTTCAGTACTAAAGGGAAATACCTTCTCATTGAATTTAACATGTCTGGATATAAATATCCTACCTGTACCATCTAAACATTTGTACCCCTTTTGACTATTACAGTAACCAAGAAAAGTACATGAAGTAGATCTAAAACTTAATTTGTGGGTATTATATGGTCTTAAACAAGGAAAACATTGACATCCAAATACCTTCAAATGTTCATAATCTGGTTTGACTCTAGTTAAAACTTCCTGTGGACTTTTAAAATTTAAAACCTTTGTTGGTAATAAATTTATCAAGTGAACAGCAGTATAAAATGCTTCAGGCTAGAATTTTAAAGGCATAGATGCCTGACAAGTAAAGTTAAACCAGTTTCAACTATATGCCTATGTTTCCTCTCAATTAAACCATTCTGTTCAGAGGTATAAGGACAGGTAGTTCTATGATTAATTCCCTTTTTTTCAAAATAATTCTTTAATGGTAAGAATTCTCTTCCACCATCAGTTTGTATAGTACCCACATGCTGACCAGTCATATTTTCTACCTTATTAATGAATTGAATAATAGTATTGCAAGTTTCTGATTTAGATTTTAACATATAAATCCAAGTAAACCTAGAGTATGCATCAATGAAAGATATATAGTATTTAAAACCATAATCATAACTGATAGATGCTGGACCCCATAAATCAAGGGCAACAAGTTCTAGTGGTCTAGAATAACTTGTGTGTGAATCTGGAAATGCAAGTTTGTGACTCTTTCCCAATTGGCAAGAAGAACATATATATGAATCGGGAATTTTATCAATAGAAACATTATTTCTATTCAAAACTTCTTTTACAATTTTGCTACTAGGATGTCCTAACTTGCAATGCCACAAATCAAATTTACTAGAATACTCAGAATCATTCATGTATGTCATCATACAATTTTTCTTATTAAAAACTGGGTTTTTATGATCATTCAAGCAAATCTGTACAACCCATTAAATTCTCTACCCTGCAAAATGATTTCTTGAGTTAGTATATCTTTGACAATGCAAGTATTTGGATAAAATTCAAAGTAAACATTATTATCTTTAGCAAATTGGGAAACACTCATCAGGTTCTTCTTAATAGAAGGGACCCTTACAAGATTTTTTAAAATTAATTCTTAAGGTCCAAATAAACTTGCATTTCCAGTGTGTGTTATTTGTGCAACTTTACCATTGCCCACTAGTAAATTTTGCATACCTTTATATTCCTTGTTGCCCAAGTTTAAGTTGGCCAAATTACTTGTAACATGATTTGTATCCCCAGAGTCTGGATACCAGCAATCATCATTAGCATCATCTGTTGAGATTGATTCTGTGTTTAAAACTTCTGATTGACTTTTGTTGCAATCTTTCTGCACACTGACTAAATTTACATTGCTGCTGTTTCCTTGTTGTGAGGAGTTGTAATTAGAATTATATCTGAAATAACATTTGTTGGCACTGTGACCAAACTTATCACAAATTTGGCATCTAACTCTATTGGTATTATTACCATTTCTACCACCTCTTCTGTCTCCTCTATTTGCAGATCCACCCCTCTGATTATTATTAAATTGACCTCTTGAACCTTGATTTCTTTCTTGCTGTTTTCCCTTGTTATAAGTATAGTTCACAGCCATGTCAGGGTTTAATACTTTGTTGTGTTCTACTCTTCCTTCATGTGCAAGAAGAGTAGAATACACAAACTGTAAAGAAGGAGTAGGATCCATGGTTGATATAATTGCCACAACAGCTTCATACTCATGATCTAATCCACTAATTATATACAACACATGCTCAGAATCAGAAACTTTATGACCTGCAGAAGCCAATTGATCACACAGATTATTGACTTTAAGTAAGTACTCATTCATACTCATTTCATTTTTCCTCTTGGTCTGCAACTGTCTTCTATAATGCATTATTCTAGCAAAAGATTGAGAAGTAAAATTCCTTTCTATTGTAGACCAAACTTCTTGGGCTGTTTTACACCCAATTAATTGAGGTAGGATACTAGAACTTATGGATGACATCATCCATGCACATACAAGCTTATCTTGTCTCTGATGAACTGCATATTCAGGATTTGATACAAGTTGATTATCTTTATCTCGAGTGAACTTAGGTGGATTTATCTTTGTACCAAGAATGTAATCTTCTAACCCATATCCTCTAATTGCAGTTTCTATTTGTAATTCCCAGAGTAGAAAGTTGACCTCATCAAGCTGAACAGAAATAATTTGGCTTTGTGGTTTGATAATAGCCTTCATCAGATCATTAACTGGATCACCAGAAGAGGAGCTCTGTGCACCTATGGTGACAGAACCTTGAGGAGTGGTATCTCCTTCATTTGACATGATGAACAGAAAGAAAGATCACAAAATTTGTAAGAGAAGTTTAAAAACAGACAATCTTGAATTGATAATCAAAGAAGACGCTCAGGTGAGAATATGAAGCTATCAAGGAACTCAGGTGATGAATACTTGCAATTTCCCTTTTGAAGTAGGGATAACAATGACTGATGAGTTTCTTCTGACTGCACTTGTTTTCATTTGATGTTTTTCTTGAAATTCTTGATCGATTTTCTGATCAGATTTTGAACTTTCTCTTTACGACAGCTATTCTTGATAAACTGATGCAGTCAGAGGATGAACTGAGCGTGGCACAGTTTATCAGAAATGGCAACAACTTTCAGATGATAAGATTCTTCAATCTTGGATGAAAGGAGTCCAATTGATGAAGCCTTTCTGATGGACAAATATATTCTGATCAATCTTGAAATAGATGATTCAGAATTTTTTTTTCTTCAGAGTTTTTCAGGATCTAATTGCTGTCAAGCACACAGATCTGCTCTGATACCAAGATGAATTTATGAAACTTGATCAAGTCTGAATGATGATATGAGTAAAGACTTGGAAGAGAATTTTATTATATTGAAATGTTTGTAGAAGGTTGTTCTTTTAAAAGAGAAGCTATAGCTATTTAAATACAAAGCTGAACAATTGGGCTCGGCCCAGACAAATACAAATTGAAATAAAGGCTTTAGCCTGTATGTAATAACGAGGGGTTAAATAAGGTAATACCCAATACTTATGTATCGTGTATACTCATTTACTCTAACTCAAACATAGGAGGCACTTATGTAAAACAGAATTGTACACAATTAAACCATGCATGGACAAAAGAGGCACAAATAAGGGTACAAGATAGTAAACAATACTTCTTTTTTCTCAATAGCTGGGCTTGCTGTCCAACCAAGCTCAGACACACCACCATCTCTTGCCAGATGTAGGTCCGATCGGGTGACTGGAGTGTGTGTTGCTGCTGTTGACAGCAGCACACTGTTGCTTTACATTTTTTTTCTAATTGCAATTAATACGTTTGAGCAACCATTCCTAAACATTGTTTCTAATGTCATACCTTAACTGTATACATATATATTGTAACGGCGCGCCCCGCACCAACCGACATTCCCCCGAAGATGCGTTGTGCTAATGCCCAACTAGCTCGGGACGGTCGTCAAAGAAAGGGTTGAAACTATGAGTCATCAAGAACCTGTAGTATATCTCATAAGGCATGGAATAAAATATAATAATAACATAACTTGACATAAAACAGGCGAGACAGTGCATAAGATGAAAACTAAACCATCATAGCAACGAAATCCACAATACAACTTATGATCCAAGCCATCGTTACAACTTCGAAATACTGTCTCTAAAAGGAAATGAAAGAGGTACACTACTAATGCCCAAAGCAGTGACCAACAACAACACAGGGAGAATATATGTATATAGCACATGGAAGCCTACTGCTCGTCTACGGACAACTACTCATGCATAACCACCTGACCTATCTCTAGTCTGCTCGTTTAGGAGCATCCACAGTAACAAGAAGATACATAGAACTCTGGGTTAGACAAAAGTCTGGCATGAGCGATAGCAGCAAAATAAAGTAATTACAGGTATAAATAATCATACCTAAACCTGGACCTGCAACCAAATAGTTAGCACAACAAGATGTACAATACTCTAAGGTAGCACTAACATATAGTGTGAAAATGGGAGTGTGTGTGTCATGGTGATAGCAAACATCAAACATAGCAATCATCCTTACATCCCTCACTCGGTGCGTAAAGCATACGATATCCACCGCTTTGATCAGCAGAACCTTCAGGCCATGATGGAGTCCCACTTCGTACAACTGTCACTATGACCACTTTTCCCTTTGGAGCCCTGATGGAGTTCAACTCAATGCAACCTCTGACCCCACTGTACTGGTCCATAGTCAATACCCCCTCTCTCAATAGTGAACCAAAGTTATAGATATCGATAACCCCTTTGCACATGCCCCGCAACAAAGCCCAACTCTAGAAGTTAACCCGTCGATCCCCATTTGGATCTTGAGCCATCACTTCCCATCTGAACTTCCTTTGCATCTTGGGTTTTGGTCAGATTGGAATTGATCTTCAGAAGAGTTTACGGTCATCGCCGGTCGTTCATCCTCCATGGGTTGGTCGATCATCATTACACTATAGGGTCGGTCGAGCATCATTACACTATAGGGTCGAACATACATATAGGGTCGAACACACATATAGGGTCGAACATGCATATAGGTTCGAACATGCATATAGGGTCGAAAGTACAGATAGGGTCGAATAGACATATAGGGTCGAACGTGCACCAAAACCTGCACCACTTTCCAGCAAACCATTTTTGCCTCTCGATGGCGTTTTTGACCATTCTAACTTTCCTATGCAATCGTAGATCATACCAAACCGTAGTAACAACATATGGAATCAACCAAAGACATTAAAAAAACAATCATATATGTTATTAAGGATCAAACATACCCAAATCCATGATTTTCCTGTTAATCCCCTAAATTTCGGGATTAGCAAACTTAATCCAAACAAACCCAAATTCATATCAATGACATAAAACATGATTCTAGAGTTTATACGTATTTTTCCATATTTTTCTGAGGTATAATTTCGCTAATTATCAATAATCATCTCTAATTAGCTGTAATTAATGAATAAACATGTTAATCACTCATCTTAGCCACAAATAAATGATAGATCTGAAACTCTAACTGATTTGGCTTGGGTTCCTACGTAGTGCAGCAGCTCTATCTCTGATTTGGTGCTAATCTGCCTTGATTTGATGTAGATTTGGTTAATTATGTGATTAGAAAGTGATTAGAGAGAGATTTGGAAGATGGAGGCCATTAATAGGGTTAGAGGAATGTTTGTGGAGGCTAGAGAACTGAAAGGAGATGATTCTCCAACCCCTTTCTGCCCTCCCATAACCTTAATCCCGAAATGGATTATGGGTCTAGACACTAATCACCTTATTAAGCCCAATTATGCTGTTTTTTTCATCTTCAAACCTTATTTCAGCCATATATCCCAAACGCTAAGTCCGTTTGATTAGTGTGACCACTATACAGAAAGGCAAACCATCATTCAAATCCAATGGAAGTGGTTTCAGGTCAAAAATTCCATACCAATCAAAAGATATGAGTGAAACAAGATTCATCAAGAGTAAAACGGTCATTTAAAATTCGGCAAAAATCGTTAATGTGCGAAATGACCCCAATAGTTGTTTTCCAAAGTTACACGACCATATGACTTCGTATGAAAATAAAATAAATATTCTACGATCCTCTGATACGTAGAACGTGTGTCGTTACACTCTCCCCCTTAAGAAATTTTGCCCCTGAAATTCCTTAACCAAGAAACTAACAATGGTGTCCCGCATGCCTGTCAACCATTTACAAATAATCAAACATACATAACACAACAAACCTATTTTAGTATGCGGGTTACTAACAAGGGAATAACTATCTCGCGATAAAATCTTACCAAGCAAAGAGCTCTGGATGCAACTTCCTTATGCTCTCCTCGGTCTCCCAAGTACAGTCATTTTCGTTATCATCCCACTGGACCTTAACTTGTTTCACCGTCTTCCTTCGAAGTAACTTCGTATCATGTCTGACAATATGAATCGGTCTGTGGTATCCAATTGCCTCGAGTTCTACCTCGATATCGTCTAGCTGATCTGGTGAAATAATCAGATCAGAATCGTGCACGAACTTTATTAACTGGGAAACATGAAATACGTTGTGAACTCCCGCCATCTTGTCTTGTAATCTAACTTTATACGCTAAATTCCCAACTTGTTTGAGAACTGGAAATGGACCAACAAACCATGGTGCTAATTTACCCCTTCTACCAAACCGACCACACTCCTTAATGGAGAAATCTTGACGAATACCAAGTCACCAACGGAGAATTTCAAATCTCTTCGCTTTTTATCAGCATAACTCTTCTGCCTGACTTGGGCAGTCTTCATTTTCTTTTGAATAACCTTGATCTTATCTGAAGTTTCTCTTATTATATGTGGCCGTAGTACAAATTTCTCACCGGTTTCTAACCAACATGATGGTGAGTTGCACCTTCTTCTGTACAAAGCCTCATATGAAGCCATACCAATACTGGACTGATAACTATATTATATGCAAACTTAACCAGATGCAAATGGTCATCCCATGATCCTCCAAATTCCAATATACAAGCTCGCACGAGATCCTCTAATACTCGATTCACCCTCTCCATTTGACCGTCGGTTTGAGAATAGAGATGTAATTCTGATCCAAAAGCCTCCTATAAGCTCTTCCAAAACCCACTAGTAAATAATGGATCTCGGTCGCTCACGATACCTTTAGGTACTCCATGAAATCACACTACCCACTTCATGTATAGTTCCGCTAACTTAGCTTCCGTTCTATTCGACTTGACCAGTATAAACCTTGCACTTTTGGTCAATCAATCCACAATCACCCAAATGCTATCATGACCCGATCTAGTCCTTGGTAAACCATCGATGAAATCCATCGAGACTTGTTCCCAATTCCATTCGGGAATTCCCAACGGTTGTAAAAACCACTAGGCTTCTTTTGGTTGGCATTAACTAATTGGCAGTTCATGCACTTGGATGTAAACTTCCCAACGTCTCTCTTCATCCCTTCCCAGTAGTATGTCTGCTTCATGTCTCGATACATTTTGTTACCACCAGGATGTATGGTCAGTTTCGAGTGATGACACTCTCTAAGCACTTCGTCTCTCAATCCATTAACTACTCAATATGCTCCAGGCCTGTTTCAAGATTTTTGGTTTTGCGCGTGAATGTTTATTTACATCACTGCTAGTATGTTTTTTCCATCAAATCGTTGATGGATAATTTAACTCACGACAGGTGCAGGGAAATTACCTATATTAAAAAAACTAAAATGTACACATGCAGACTATATTCAAATGTCAATTATTTCAAACTGTGAAGATTTCAACAAATACACTCAAATTAGTAAATAAAAGGTTATGACGAATAAAGATATCAGAACTGACATTTCTAACAAAATTTGATTTACAGTATGCAACAAATGATATGTGCATGTTGAGTGTGAAAATTCAGAAGTCACAAAGAACTTGTTGATTCGAACTTAACAAATGCATGCATATAGACCAGAAAAGGTTGATTATTCAATACAGTTTTTAGTAACAAGTTCTCCATAACTTTGAACCCATTTTATTATTCGTCGTAACTGAACAGTGTAGCACTTTGGATGAATACCACGAATGGCTTTTTAGCTCTGTACTCAACCAAGATTTCACTGTTTTGTCATATTTTTCAGGAATTAATTTGTAGTGAGAATCAATCAAATTCCACTAAAAAAGTAAAAAAATCATTACTATTATTCAACTCTCCTACCTTGACAGGCTTTGCAGATGATAAATGTGAACATAGGATTGAAGATTCAAAATTTGCACAACTACAGTCTCTCATTGCACCAAACTTAAGGACATATAGCAAAAACCATAGCTCAGACTCGGTATGAAGTCACAACACCACAATATTATCCATAGAAAAGGCAGACCGGAAAAGGATGATTATTCAATACATGATAAGTGTGCAATAATTTTGTAAATAAGTTCTTAGAACAATAGTAGTGTTTTGTAAAAATCAAGACCTGTTTAGTTTATAATTTTAATTTTAGATTTTACTATGATAAAATTCATTGGATTTACATAAATGATCAATCCGAAAAAATGGTTATCATGTAAAACAAAAAATGATTTTCCTCTTGTTTCCTTCCATTCTCTTCTCTTTTCTCCATCTCACGTCGTTTACGCCCCTTATGCCCTCTGCTTAGTCCCCTGTCATCCTTTCACTTCACAACCTTTTCAAAACGCGATGAAGATGCAAAATTAAAATTCCTTTTTCAAGCTAGACATATCCTAAAATGTTTTGCTATGTGAGAACCACAAGACACTGAATATTAGGTCCAATTGATTTTCTCCAATTTTGAGTATGCCTAAAATATGGTCAAACAAAAGTGATCACATAATTCGTCTGCTTTTATGACATTGGATTACAAGTCATTGCTTTTTTGGTTCTCATTAATTTTATATTTTGAAGTGAATTTTCACTAAGAGTAGGTATTACTTCATTAACTTTGAAAATTTGGATATTACAATGTTTTCATTCTTTATCTGATAGGAAACTTGTTGATCACAGTTGACAGATGTCAATTAAGTATTGATCTATAATCAATTCAGCAACACTTTTGTAACGACCCGGAAATCTGAGTCAATTTAAAATTTTTATTTTGGCAATTTTAGTGAATTTTGATTATTTAAAATGATATATTTTAAATAAAAACGACGAGAAATTTATTTTGAATAGAATTCGAACGTATATATTTATATAGATCGTCGTTAGAATATAAATATTTATTTATATATAGAAAAGGAATTGAAAATGGCGCGGTAGTTCGATAATTCGATTTCAAAATTCAAATGAATGTACCGGGTGCAAAATAAACCGGATTTTAGTGAAACCAAAAATATTTGAATCTGTTGAACTATATCTTTCTAGCGAATGTGAAAAATTTAGATTTTACTTTAGAAATGAAAAGATACGTCCAGTTTAAAATTTTGAAAAGTCGCTATGGAATTTATATATATTTTAATATATATAAAGCCCTTAAAAATAGCCATTTTGCAAACGACCTCGGTTTTCGACGAAACCACTTTTGTTGGATCCGGGATGTCAAATTATTACTAGATTTCAAAATTCATAATTTTCTGAATCAATATGTGAGCATGGCACAAGAAAACGTGTTTTAACAGTTTCAGTCAATTTCGATCGACCAGAAAATGGCCATTTTTCAAACGGTCTCCGAATTTGACGAAATTAATTTTGTTAGGACCGTATCATCGATACGAAGCTAGAAATAATTTTTCTAGAATTTTTAAAGTTCGTGTGTGGCCTCGGTAATTTGAAATGTGCGTTCAAATTCAATATATAGATTTATATTTTAGATTTGATGAAAACTGAACGAAACAGCCGAATTGGCTGACGAAACATATCCCATTGTGTTTGGAATGGGGTAATTAGCTAGGGGCGTTAGTCGTTGGGTTCAGATTGGAGTTCGAATTTAAAAGTTACTTTTTGGTAATAAATTAAATATTAAAATATATCTAAATAAATAAGTCAACTCCTTTATCTCTCTCTCTCTCCCCTCCCTTATCGTTCAATACAGACAAGATTAAAAAAACCCGAACTCCAGATCTCGTCGTCGACCTTGACGCCGACGCTCCCCAGCCACGCCGAGACCCCGACACCGCATCCCCAGCCTCCGCACCCCCTCCAACGATCCCTTCTTCTCCCCCTTCTCTCGTTTTCCGTGAGATCCCTGAATCACCCACCATCGAAGAAGACCGCCGCCGCCTTGGCCGGATTCCCACCGCCGGCAGCGCCCTCCACTGACCGCCACTGGCCATTGTGAGGTCCCATCCATCCAAGAACCGATTTTGACAGGAGAATGTGAGTTTTTATTTATACAAAATATTGTTTTAAATCATTTTCCTTATATATAAAGCATAGATCAGTGTTATGATGTTTATTAAAACAATGTTATGATTTTTATTAAAACAAAGTTACGATTTTTACAGGAATGTATTTGCAATAAAAACTCGATTTTTATATGAATGGATTTGCAATAAAAACACGATTTTTATTATGAAGTTAGCAAAGAAAAATATTCATATATTTTGCAAGGAAAAATATACGTATAGTTTGCAAAGAAAAATATTCATATATTTTGCAAAGAAAAATATACATATAGTTTGCAAAGAAAAATATTCATATAGTTTGCAAAGAAAAATATTCATATATTTTGCAAAGCAAAATATACATATAGTTTGCAAAGAAAAATATTCATATATTTTGCAAAGTAAAATATACGTATGTTTTGAGAATAAAAATTGCATTATCTTTTTTCAGTTTTAAATGAGAAAATGAAAAGTGAATAAAAACGTGATTTTTATTATAAGAATAAGATTATAAAATATGATTTTTATAAATATAGCGAAGTGATAAAAATGTTATTTTTATCCATATAGCGTTGAAATAAAAATGTGATTTTTTATTATAAACAGCGTGAAAAGGATGGCGTAGGAATTTCAGGCAAATCCAATCGATCCGAAATTCAGAATAGAATGGCAGAGTGGAACCCAAAAGTGAGAACTCCTCACCTTTAATTTAATTTTTCTAGTTGAAATATATACTAGGATGCAGATGGTGTTTAGTAGCACCCGACACCCGTTGTCCACAGACCATGGACGGCTTGTATGCTTGTTTGTATGATTTTGATGTGTAGTAGATTGTGTGATGTGATGTGAAATGAAATAAAATATTTATATAGTTAAAAATATTTTATAGTTAAAAATAGAATTTTTAACGTGTATATGAAATGAAATAAATAAATATAAACAAATCGGATGATTTGTTTATATACACACATTTGACTGATATTGTTTGGGACGATAAATTTTACACATCGCCCAACTGCACAAATAAAATCTGTGTTTGATTGTTTGAAACCCCACACGGGTACTGGGATGATATTTGATGTACACTAATCTCGATTGTTTAGTTGTATGTCGATCGATTGATTGACAGGCTGTTATAATCGTTGAATATTTATATTTGATGCTTATACAGTGTACAATGCACTTTGGATGATGGTTGATTATTCATCGTTTTTATTGTATACATGTGTTGTAGAAAATCCATATTATTAACATTATATGGTAATTGATTGGGTCTCATTCCAGTTTTGAAATAGAAATATTTGAATAGAAATATTTGAAAAGGAAATATTTGAAATAGAATATTTGAAAATAGAAATATATGAAGCCATGTTGATTAGATTTACGCCATTTTGACGTGAACGATATTTATATCGATTTTATTCATTTTATAATGAACATCGAAAGTGATTTCAAAATCTGATATTTTGAATAGAAATGAATTCGAATTGAAATTGAATAGAAATGAATTCGAATTGAAATGAATTCGAATTGAAATTGAAAAGAAATGAATTCGAATTGAAATTGAATCGAATTGAAATTGAATAGAAATGAATTCGAACTGAAATTGAATAGAATTGAAATTGAATAGAAATGAATTCGAATTGAAATTGAATTGAATTGAAAACGAACTGAAATTGAATTCAAAATCGATTTGAATTGAAATCAATTTGAAATGAATATAAAACGAATTTGTAAGGGAAAATTCAATTTTGATTTGAATTTGAAAAAGAAGTTGAAATCGTTTTGAAAACGAATTTAAAACGATTTATATAGTACGTTTTAAAAGGAAATTGATGAAGTATATATTATATATATAATATAATGGCCTGAACAGAACGCGCCACGCCGTGACAGTTCGCGAATTTCGACCATTGACTTCGAACGAATATTACGGGAGATCTGACCGTCGGATTCTCCTAAAACTGGAACCGTTGGATTCGTTTCGAAAAGAGCTTTCTAACGAAGATTAGAAATTAGAAATCTAACGGTTGGATTTTGAATTATGTCCAAATCAAATTTGGAAAAGGTCGCTGTAAGTGCAGTTCGATGGCCGTTGATGGAAATCGACTGTACGGGCCTTGATAAAATTATTAAAAATAATAATCATTTGTGTAAAATCATAAGAAATGATTTGGGAAGAATTGGGATGAAAAACTCCATATTTGAAAAGATAAAAATAGATTTTTATCGAAATGAACTAGTTTTGAACTAGAATTATAATTCTATTTATTTTTAAATAAATAAATTGAATTTGAAAAGGGTTTTAAAAGTAACCAGAATTTCCAATAATTGAATTGGAATGGATTTGAATCGAAATTGTCTTTGGAATATTTCAATGTTTGATTTCATGATTATACAGGCGTTGTTATGGAAATTTGAAAGATATATTTATATCGTTATTTCCAATACGATATTTGTTGGTCGTAGAATTTGATATTGAATATAAGCCGATATATTTTCTATTCAGAGCCTTGTATTTAAAATCAAATGTGATTTCGGTTTGTCGTGAATAGTGTCTTCATTAACACTGTTCTTAAGCCCAGTTGAGAAAAAAGATTAAATCTTTTTATTTAGATTTAATGAAGTGTATCAATTAAATGATATTTAATTGGAATTGAATTGGTATTGATTTTTGGGTTTATCGTGAACAGTGTTTTAAATAACACTCGTTCTTTAACCTGATAATCAATAGAATGTGATTTTGGGTTGTCGTGAACGGTATCTTCAATAATACTGTTCTTAGACCCACGGAGTTATGAAAATCAGAAACTAACTGGAGATTAGTTAAGTTGAATGGTTTCTGGGGTATTGATCTGATGTTGGTTTCGGCCTTCGGGGTTAATATTTTGGGAATTGCTCACTTGCTAATTTATGGTTAGGGACTGATTGAAATGAAATGTGATTTTGGGGTTTATCGTGAACCGTGTTTTAAAGGACACTGATTCTTTAACCCAGTTAAAAATTAGAATTAAGTGGAGTTTTGATGAATCTTTAATTAGATTGAAAAGATCGAGAATGGAGTATCCCCAGTTTTGCTCCAGGCGATAATTAGATCTTTAATTAGGTTTGAACGTGAAATGGTAATTGAATTTCCCGATAACATCGTGGTGTTAGATATGAAGTATTACCAGTTTTACTTCATGGGATGAATAGGTTGGGATTGGGAAATTAAAACAAATGATTACTTCGGTAAGGTTCGCTAATCCCGACTAGTTTGAATTGATATTCAAAAGAAGATTAAAGAATAAATTTAAAAGAATTTATCTTTGATAAAATTAATGGGAACCTTTCCCTAAGAATGTGAAATTAAGAAACTAACTGTAGGTTGGCTAAGCAGAGTGATTTCCTGGGTATTGATCTGATGTTGGTTTCGGCCTTCGGGGTTAATATTTGGGGGATTATTCTCTTGATTAATTTACGGTTAGTGACTGATGAAGTGGAATGAGGTGTATGTTGTGTTTGTGTAACACTTGTTTATTATATACGCGAGTCATTCGGAAAGGCCGGGTTTATCCCATTCTGAATAACTGATTCGACGATAAGTCGAAGATGAAGACGGTGGTTGAAGACCGGAGGTCTTCACGTTGTTTGGATAATTACTGATGATCTTGGTTGGGCTGTACACCCAAGAAGATGGAAACGATTGGTGATCGTCCAGACGTACTTGGAGATCGATGGATATGTCGGGTACTAGGTGCCTCCGGTTTCGTTCAGACCCAGAACGAACTTGTAAATGGACTGTGTGTCTGACATTGGATTTTAGTCTGTATGATTGATTTCTATTAAATATATATCTGTTTGGCGGCGGAGAATTTATTCTCTTGCTTAACGCCCTTCTCTGAGACGTACGAGCTCAGGGGTTATATATTGGTGGATATCAAACGCATGGAGTGAATTGCCTGTGTGGCATGCCTAAGTGGCAAATGATCAAGGCTTCTGTTGAAAAGCAAAGTCTTGTGGTTGATGATCAAAGCACGACCTTTGTGGCATAGCTTTGTGTAACGTTTGATTCGCGAGTTTCACACCGGCCGATATGAACCAAAAACGGGAGAGGACGTCAGGGAGGGCATGCGTTTCTTTCTAGCTAGAAGTGGCGTCAATGGTTTTACACGCCCTGATGAGTTTGACTTATGTGGTTGTTGTTGTTGCGAGGCGCCTCGGTTTGATCGGACGATCCCGGTCCGATGGAGTCATTCGTTGGCTCATTTACGCCCCATAGGGTGGGGAAACGCATGTTCAGGGTTTAAGTTTAATCCACATCGGTGGACTGGCCCTGAGGATCCAAGGGTCGATGCGCTCTGAACCTGAGGCTCGGGCTAGACAGTCTCGAAGTCGGTGAGGACTATCTTTTTCCTCGGTTCATAGATGGAAATCCAATTTTCAAATACGTGACTTTGCGATTTTATTTATAGAACCTAGTATGGCGACATAGTGGGATGGGGCGCTTATGCCGTCTATGATTCATACTTATGATTTGAAGTTGTTTTATACACTATACACTTATAGTAATAATAAATGATTTGTTTTAAACGTATCAAGCATTCTTGGCTATTATAAGGTAAAAATCCTATCCTCCGGCTTGCGTTGCATTGTGTGATGGGACCTGGGTCTATAATAGCTTCATTGTTCTTTATTTAGCATTGCGCTGTTGTTTTATGCACTGGTATTCTTGGGAGGAAACCCGTTCCGTGTTATACGGCGTGGTCCCTTGATTTACCTAACTTTAAAATAAAGATTAATAACTGTTTTAGTTCTCACACCAGTCCCATGACTGACCTGGAGTTTATTGTTTTAACCTAAACTCTGGGTGCCCTTATTTTGACACTGGCAGCTAGTAGTTTTGGTTTTGCAGATTTTAATTCACAGGATCCTAGTTTACAGCTGGAATGATATCCGGAAAGCTTTGTATCCGTATATCTCTTTCAGTTGTGTATTGTATTATTTTCTGCTGCTATGTAATTTATTGTAATCTCTGATATTTTCTATTGTGTAATATTCATTTATACTCTCTACATTCTTGTATTCTGATGGAATTGTTGTAATATACAATGAAATGTTCTTCTGTCTGCGTTATGTTGTGGCTTGTTCTCGAACTATCCGCGCTTTCCTTCGCGGGGAAGTCACGGGTCTTTACAACTTTTCTAAATTTCAATTAACCAAGTGTTGCATTTTGTCTTTTCAACAATGCATTTATGCATGGAAAAGGAAAGGAGAGTAAAAAAACGAGCGATTTTAAAAATATTTTTAACATATAGTAACTGATCAACCCTCAAATTGTCATTGAATTTCTTCCAATTGCTAATGGTCACATGTACCATCTCCCTTGCCAACGTCCCAAGATATGATGATAAATATTTGGATTTGTACCAATAGGTTGATTTAATTCATTAAACTCAATTACGACCTTCTTTATTGGTGTCAAAGAAAATAGTCTCATCATTGTTTTCCTCGTTTTCTCTTACTTTTGACCATGTTGTCCTCTTCAGAGGAAGAATCTAAATTCACAGGTGAAGTAATTCTTTGGGTATTTGTAGAAATGATATTTAGATGAGAGGTTAAATTGTAAGGATTTGATGGGTGTGTGGTAGTGTCATTTTGAAGAGGAATTGAATCATGATGATCAGATGGTTGTGTTGTAGTGACATTTGGAAGGGGAGTTGAATCATGATGATTAGATGACCGTGTGATAGTGATGTTTTGTGGGAGTTTGAATCAAGAGGGTTAGATGAGTGTGTGGTAGTGATGTTTTGTAGAGGGGTTGGATTACCGCAAGGAATGGTGGGTGGAGGAATATTGGCATGCTTGCGTGGAAATTTTCTAAAATTAGCATTTATATCATTAAGAGTGCAAGCAATTCTACTTCAACATCTTTCATTTTAGATATTCTAATACCACCATTAGACTTGGTTAGAGCACGAGCAACTGCAAGCGCAGCAAGACTTTGCTTCTTCGATCTTTGCATTCTTTGAGCTCTAAAAATAATAACTAATAGAGGAATTATATCATTTAACTATAAAGATATAAACTATGTTTACTAAGTTATTAAAACTATGTAGTTAGAATAAGTCAACAACTATAAACTAGAGTGTATCCTTAGTAATGTATTTTTGTACAAATTTGATGCAAACTACTAGAGACTTTTGGATTTATTTATTATTGCAGAAAAATTTTAGCAAGTCAAGAATTATAAGTGTATCCATAGTAATGATAGTAAGTCCAGAACTATATAGTTAGAATAAGTCAAGAATTATAAACTAGAGTGTATCCATCGTAATGTATCCAAAGTCAAGAACTATAAACTAGACCAAGATGCAAATTATTGGAGACTTTTGAATTTATTTATTTTTGCAAAAAAGTTTTAGCATTCTGTAAGTAAAATAACATGTTGAATGAAAACACGTTATAAACTAGAGTGTATCCATAGTAATGTATTTTTGTGCAATTTTGATTTCTTTTATTATATGGTGCATTTTTTAAAATGCAAGGTATATTCTTATGTTTGGTTCAGATCTTTACATTTTTATAATGCAATTTAACGCAATCTATGTAGAAAAAGAAGGAAGAAGAAGAAAAGGAAACAAAACTAATAACTTGGATTCATGCAATCTATGCAAATTAATCCATAGTAACTTTTTATGTTTGCTTTTTATGATTAGAACCTATCAAGATTCATGAATATCATCTTAACAATTAGTGGATTGACAGACCATGAATTTTTGTCATCACTTCACTCGAGAGATTACCAATTCAAATTAAGATAAAAGGTATATAAACAGTTGAAATTACCTTTACATCTACCTGACCTGACCGCACAAATCTAACGAAAACTGTTTTTATCAGCTGCTCAAAATAATATTAGGGTAGTTTTGGATTGTATAAGATTGAACTATAACTTGTTACCGAGAGAATTGGGACACTTTAAACAAAAGGAGAAAATAGCAAAGTTAAAAACAATTACGAAATGTATCTAAAACCAACATAGGCACTGGTATTTGATCTAAAAACATCCAATAAAACGGTATTAGAACATATCTAAACATAATATACGTACAATATAATGGCCTATAATATACATAAATTTATAATTGTTCCAGATGATTACCTCTGCTTCATGTTGCTCGTTTTTACCTATGGATGCTGAGCATTCAAGCTTCTTTTACTAAGTGATCAACCTGGAAAAAAACCATAATTTAAAGAATTAATCACATACCAAATATAATATTGTTTCGACATGCAAACAACTATGTATAACATAAAACAAATATGTAAACGACCATGTACAGTATAATATAAAATTTATTTAGCACACTTAAACAAACGAATTATTGTTCATACCAAAACAAGGCCTACATTCCCGTGCAGGTAAACAAACAAAAACAAACAAATGAACTCTTGATCATACCAAAATGCCATCACAATCCTTCCTTATGTAATATTCATCTCCATTATCAACATCACTATCATTAAGTAGTGACTCATCCAATGGCTTGCTAGTTGAATTTTCCTTCTCCTCCTCATATTTTTCCAATTCACGAAAACCTTTAGGGGGTGCTTTCAGAACAACATACCAATTTGAAGAACTACTTTCTCTATAGAAGAACACTTGTGCTGCCAAGATAAAGGGATCGCTTGCAAATTGATTTTGAAACTAATGTAGATTCACTAATGTAAATTTGCCTTCAATCTTAACTCCACAATAAATATTTGACTAATCACAATTTGAAATAGACGATAGTCCAACAACAAAATATCACGTAAGATGCCATAATAAATAATTTTCTCAGCAGATCCGTCTGCACGAATAGTATTCACCTCAATGGAAACACTGCTATTTTGTGTAGACTTCTCATAGTCTTTAGTATGGAAACACCTTCCATTAACAATATAGGTAGTATAAGAAACCACCTATAACCGAGGCCCGTACGAAAGCCATTTTATTATTTCGCTAACAACAGAAAAAGTTCTCTCATTTTTAACCTGAGCATATATAACGTTGTACACAGTGATATATGAGAACAATATGTACGAGATTTAATTGTTCTAATGAAATAAAACATAAAATTTTCAACTTTTTTTTCAAACCAACAACTAAAAGTCTCTGCATGCAAATTTGAAACTACCACATCATCTCGTAAAAGCTGAGGGTGCAAATGTTTCTACTCCTCCTTATGCAGCCTGAACATGCAAATGTACAACTTAAAATTTAATTTCATGCATATAAAATAATCAAGTTGAATTGAATACTTGCTCGACGTACGGCTCGACTTCGTCGGTATTGAACAATACATATCGATGAGCAATACCAATCGCATCTTGTGAAACTAACATGGGTTTTCCTTTGGAAATAGGACTCCATATAATATGGAATCACTTTGCTGCATTTCATTCTAGTTTTTTCCCTCCGCAACTTCAATCCCATCTTCAATAAATCTAACACAATATTTAATGTATTCTTCAACAGAATAACTGTTAGCTATGCACCCTTCGGGTCGGGCTTAATTTTTAACATAACACTTCAATACTTTCATGTACCTATAATCAAGATATGAACATAATTTTTTTAGTAAGGGGATATTTCATTAACGTCATTAAATATTTATAAAAAATTACCTCTCAAATGAATACATCCACCGGTATTGTACCGGTCCACAAATTCTAGCTTCCCGTCCCAAGTGTATTGTCAAGGGAATAATGATGTCAAAAAACGAAGGGGGGAAGAATCTCTCGAGGTCACATAGGGCTAATGCAACTTGATTCTCCATAGATTCTAATTTATCTCTATCAAGCACTCTTTGGCATAGGCCATCGTAAAATGAACACAGTCGCAATAATGCATTCCTTGTACCTAAAGGTTGAAGTCCTCCCCGTGCTATAGATAATAGTTGTTGCAGCAAAACATGATAATCACAAGATTTTCGATTTGAAATTTTGTCTTGGTTTTCAAAGCATTTTCCAATATTTGAGCTATACTCATCAGGCATCTTGAAATTCTTCATTCTATAAAAAAATAAATCTTTTTCTTGGTCTGTTAAGGTGCAAGGCGCAGCAGGAAGTAGTAGTTTACTTCCAACAACAATAGGATATAATTTCTTCCTTATACGCATTGCTTCCAAAACTTGAAGTGAAGTGACTCCATCTTTTGATTTTCCTTTGATGTCAAGCAATGTACTAAGAATACTATTGCAAATATTTTTTCCATAAGCATTACATCTAAATTGTGACGCAAAGGAAGTGCCTATAAAAATCAAAATAAAATGTGAATAGATTGATAATAAAATACTACTTATTGGACATGGATAGAAGAAAAAGAAATTTTAGTTTTAGCTATGTTTTACTTCCAATAAGGCAAACAAAAAATCGACTATTTTTCCACATTCGGATTCCTTTTTTCTTCACATCCCCCCATTTACTTTTCCTATTTTCACTCTGTTCCTCCTATGTTTTCTTTCCCTACTCATTAACAATATCTTTCAAATCGTTGAAGATTTGAGTACTGGTGTGTATTGGGCGGATTTTTCTATTTTTTATGGTTCCATCAAATTAGTTCTTTCTGTGACGATATTCATTGTTGGGTGCAAGCAATTGTATATGGCCTAAGTATGCACATTTTTACTAAATGGTAGCCATGTCGAACATGTATTAATGCCACAAACTGGACATGCTCTCTTACCTTTTACACTGTAACCTGATAAATTTCCATAAGTTGGAAAATCATTTACCATCCACATCGGAATTGCTTCTAATCTAAATTCGCTACGATCATATGCATCATACACCTTTACCACTTTATTCCATAATTTTTTCAAATCTTCAATAAGTGGTTGCAGATACATATCGATATCATTTCCTGGCTGCGTGGTCCAAGAATTAATAAAGATAGCATTATATTATTTTTATGCATACAAAGCCATAGAGGGAAGTTATAAGCAATAAGAAACACTGGCCAACAACTATATTCTAATTCCAATTACCAAAAGGGTTGAAGCCATCACTTGCAAGGCTAAGTTTCAAATTTCGAGGGTCGGACGCAAAGGAAGAATACATTCTATCAATTGTAGACCATTGAGATGAATCCACATGATGTTGTAGTTTACCATCTTCTCTTTCATTACTACTGTGCCACCTTAATTGTTCAAATGTCTCTGGCCATATGAACATTCTTTTCAACCTTGGTATGAGTGGAAAGTATCTCAAAACTTTCACAGGTATTTTAGATTGATTTCTCTCATCTTGTTTTTTTTCCAACAAGATTTGTTGCACTCCGGACAAAAATCACAATTTGCAAGCTCTTTTCTAAATAGACAATAATCATTTACGCATGCATGTATGTTTCTATAACCTAAACCAAATGATTTAATCAACTTTTTTGTGGCATATATGGAATCAGGAAGATTGTTTTCCTTAGCTAGCATATCCTTGATGAGCTTAAGAAATTCCGTAAATGTCATGTCAGTTATATCATTTAGAGCCTTATGTTTGCAAAGAAGTATTGTAGCAGACAACTTTGTGTAGTTTGTACAATCAGGATATAAAGGAATTTTAGTTGTCTCCAACATTTTCTTAGTCCCTTCCTTATGTTTATTATTAACATAATACTCATTCTCTTCGTCACCAATTTTTGCATCCAAGTACATTCTGTATGTATCTGTCACTTCTTCGGCTATACTTCGTGGAGGTCGTTCTTCTCCATGAAAGATCCATACATCATATGTTGGATCAATTCCAAAACACATCAAATTTTTCACAACTTCACTTGGAGGATGCCAAATAAGATTCCTGCATTCACGTCACGGACAAATAATCTTTTCTGGATTACCCTCATTTCTGCATGCTTATACATGAAATTTCGAACATCTTGCCTATATTCATCTGTCATTCTAAAAAAAAAAATAGTATATGATCATCCCTAAATAACTATTAGTATGAAAATATTAACTAGAATTTACAAAACCTTGGTAAATTGACCCATGTTTTGTCCATATCTTCTATGGATCCGACTGGGGCACATGCAAAACAAGCTAATAAATACACGTGGTTGTAGTTGTAACATATCATCAATGGCTAAAATGAGTGATTCAACAAGAAACCATCTCTAAAGTTAACTTTGTATCATTTTTTTAAGATAGGTTCAATCTTAACAAAAAAAAGATCAAACAAACAAATTCATGTAGCATAGGAGAAGTGCTTATTAAATATTACTCAATTATCCTACTTCTTACCAATATGACATGTGTGTTACGGATATAACAAAGGGATGATACACCATACAATGCATCTGTCCATAACCCCTTTTATATCATATGGTCTGCACATAAATTCCTGTGTTCTAACATTGCGCATTTACAGATATTTGTTTATACACTAAGTTATATGTGCAATTGTGCAGTCTGACACGAAGTTGCCTTCCATCGTTTCTTACGCACAACGTCCACCCTCTTATTTCCTTCAATAATAGTACACATATTGTTTTCCAACCACTCACTTTACACGTTCATACATCTATATGAGCATTAACAGTCTAATGAATATGCTCATATGGCTTTTTATTTATTTCAGTATCGATATATTTGCTTTTCACGTCTGTTTCGAATAGACGGACAAATATGTGTACCTGATAGAGCTAAGAATGTAAACAAACCGTTATTTTGTTTTTAAAAAAGAGCGGTCATTTCGATCAGCACAGAGCATTATGTTAAAATAATGTAATGCACGGCTAATTTATTATGTGTAGAATTGTTATCAAGATAGATAGAAGCGATGCTTTCTTCTTTGGAAAACTAGAGTTAAGCTTCATGCACAACTCAGGTGGTCTGGTTGCCTCACCTGTCCATAAACAAATTTTAGCTTCTTTGCAAGTAACTTTACAACTAAGTTATGTCTCATGCGTATTTCGGAGCATACCGCATTCACGACCTACTTATCAAAACAAACATTTTTTTAACATAGGTTCAATCTTAAAAAAAATAAAAAATAAAAATCAAACAAACAAATTCATGTAGCATAGGAGAAGTGGTTATTAAATATTAATTTAACATGCAAAGAAAAAAACTAGTGTAAAATCACATATAATTATATAGGTTATAAAACTGACAATTTATAATGTACAACAGATTTTCTTACAAATTGAGAAAGACTTACCATTCGATAACTTTAACCAGCTGATCCTACCATGATACAAAAATATGTATATACCTTTTCCATGAAACATGTTAATGAAAACCAAAATATACTTTTTTTACAGCCTCAGTAAATAAAATATAACTCTCAAATACTTTATAAAATCATAGTATCTTCTACATATGGGACTACAAAGTAGTTTCAACAATAAAA
>JASFAX010004000.1:0-40747 GCA_030737875.1 Allium sativum
GTACTCTGATGTAAAAAGGCTTTTGACCTCATTTATTAATGTTATGAAAGTTTGTTTATACTTCCGCTATTTTATATGTTCTGTCTTGTGATGTTTCTGTGCATGTTTACCAATAATGCCCCTCTAAAGCTAGTGCATTCCTTTGCGAGTGACCCTAGCGGAGGTGGGGTGTTACATTTGGTATCAGAGCAGAAGGTTACTAGACTGGGCAAAAGTTTTTTTAAAGACCTTCTGAAAAGTATTTGAAAAACCGTTTACAAAGAAGCATTTTTCAAGAAAATTTTCTTTTAAGAAAAAGGCTATTCCCCAAAGGCCATTAGCATTATCCTTGTTTCCTTGATTTAATCTCTTTTCCTTTCTTTCCTCCATCTGTAGTCACAGTGGTTTTGACTGCGACTAGTCTTTCTAGCTGCGTAAGTGTTTCCCGTACGATGGAGGTGGTTCTCGAGAGACCGTTGCAGAGTTATGCATGAAAGGATAGTAAGAACAAGCATAAAGGATACGAGTTCAGGGATAAGCAACATGTTGGTATGGCTGAGTCCTAAAAGGAGGGAGAAAGATGAACAATGAAACCCATGACGAGAGGGTACCTTTGGCATAGTGAAACGGGATAGATAGTTAAGTATCATGGGACAAGGACAAGATCATCGGGAGGGCAATAGTATGCTCTCATTTCTAGGGTACCTCAGAAGGAGGGTAACGATCTTGTTAAAGGTTTAGCTTTTCTTCTCTATCATCCTGTCGGGACTTTGTTTTGATCACCACATCTTTTAAGTCCGCTTCGATAGTTGAGTCTCTGCACCTTAGTACTAGCGTAGTAGGGGATCCCGTTTTTGTCCCAAGTCCTATTGGAAGATCGGTCCATTTATTCATGACTTGTTTGGATTTGAGAATGTCTATGCCAAGTATTGAGCTTGGAAATAATGCTTATGTTTATAAGCTATGGATGGATTCTAAGGATGAAGTGGTTATCCAGTAAGGGGTGCCACTCTCGGTTTTAGAAGGAGGGTAGTTGGACTCTTGGCTTGTTTTGGTAATACCCTTGAAGTATCGCGTAACCTTTTGGGTTCTGTCATGATTAGTTACTTAGAATCCCTAGATGCCTTTGTTGGGAATTAGAAACCCGATCGAGTGGTGTTCGCTAATAAAACGGATGGTTTACTTCGCTTATGTATGGGTTATGGGAATTACCCTAGTAAGTGCGCATGGTAACCTGTTTACTTGCAAGGGAAAGTTTTTCTACGTGGAATACCTTGTGGTACGAGGTCCAGGATTCACTAATGAAATTTTGGAAAGCTTGCGTGGAATCATGAGTACGCAGTCCTGTTTGCGCCAAGTATTCGAGAAGGAGAATAAGTGCAAGTGGAAAGAGGGGCGACGAGGAAATGAGTTCCAACTCATGTTATGAAAACAGGAAATAAGAAGCTGCGAAATCGTGAAGTAAAAGGGGCGGTCAAGGCACGAAGGAACTAAGCTCAAGGTAATGCGACTCAGGAGACTGAAGACTAGATACGTGCATGATATCTCTTTTGGGAATATATCCTCGATCCCTGTTTTTCTGTTGAGCTTGCTTGTAGGCTATCTTTTATGGATAGCCTCTCGGTCCTGTCTCTGTTACAAACCCCGTACGGAGTTTGTTTTGTTTATCTTCTCGACCCTGTTTCAGGGAATCTTAGGTAGAACCCTATGGATGTAAACATGTATTTGAAACATGTTATGATTGATATGGTTGCAAGTGGTTGCTCGTGGATGCGCGAATACACATTAGATACTAGCTCGACTCGGTCACATTTCATATTGCATATGCACGAGTATTTATACTTGTTTATGGATGAAATCGAATGTGTTATCATGCGGTTGTTGCATATGAATGAATGATTGTGCACGCATATAGTATCTATATGGCTAGGACTATTTGCATACATGTTGGATTCATGGCACTATACATATTTTTGCATTAGAAAGATTATCCAGGCCTGATCATTAGCATTAGCTAAGGAACATGTACACACACATTTTGCATGTATTCATACAGCATTAGAAATCATCTAAGGACAATGGTTGCTTGTGGATGATGTTTTGAGTAGATGGATGATGGATGGTAGGATATGTTCTTCCTAACTTAGAGATTTCGGGGACGAAATCCTAAAAGGTGGGGAGAATGTAACAACCCGTATTTCAATAACATGTTAAAACGAGAATCAAGGCAGAATTTAATTTTAAATTCTGAATCAAGTAAAACGGGCTATGCCATTGCGTTCGTCTCGGAAAAATACGCGAAATAGAGTCCGAGTTTTCGAAAATCGGAGTCCGTATGACCCGGTTAAGGCCCAAAGAAGTTTTCGGGAAATTTGAATTTCGAAACATGCAGAAATGGGGCCAGGTGGGAAAATTCCCGCCCAGACAAGTCGACAGGCATGTCGACAGGCATGTCGACAGGGCTTTCGACAGGGCTGTCGACTTGCCCTGTCGGCCGATTCTGATCTGGTGCACCTATTTTCTATCTTGGCTAGGTTTTTGGGCCTGGTTTGAAATCTGACAGTTCAGGTTGTTCCTAGGGTTAATCTAAGGGCCTAAAACTATCCTAATCTCTATAAAAAGACCCTAAACCTACCCCTAAACCCTCATTATTCACTCATGTAACTAAACTATGGCCAAATTTCTACTCTCATGGCCTCCATCTCAAATCCCTAGAGCCTATGCATTCAAATCGGGTTCAAATCAAAAGATGCAAGCTTGCTACACCAAAGAGAGGCAAAATCAATGTTGCTATGCGAGTTCCATGACGATTCTTCAACAAAGGAGACACCTTTCTTAGCCAAGATGATTCATGCTTCTTTCCCTAGGCCTAACTATGTAAGTTCTAGCTACTTTTAGATGGAAACGGTAGTTTTGATAATGACATGGGATAAAATGAGGCTAAACATGATTATGCGAACCTATATGAACCTTACCTTGCCTCTTGTGTTCATGATTATGATTTTAGGCCATGTGAGTGACTTAATCATGCCTCTCATGCTATGCATAACCTAGTTTAACTTGCAAGTTTGGATCTTTATGCATGAAATGCTAGCATGAACCTTTAGGAACCACTTTATGTGTGAAACATTGGCTAAGACAAGATTTTGGGGCTTATGCATGTTTATGAACCAAACCCCTTATGGTAACATGCAAGTTTGTGGCCAAATCCTTTATGAGATTATGCATGCTCGTGGCCAATCCCCTCTTTTAAGTTGTGCATGTTTATGGCTAAACCCTTTTTGATAATATGCATGTTTGTGGCCAAATTACCTTATGACACTATGCATGTTTATGGCCAATCCCTTTATGATGTTATGCATGTGGAAGCCAAGCCCTTTTTAGCATCATGCATGTTTTGAGACCAATATGTGACATAGTATCCTTACTATGTTGACTTGCTTTGCTTGCGTTGGGAAAACACGATTTTGGGTAGTTAGATAAACATGAACATGTCGCGAAATCTTAACTTGATTATGACATGTGTTTATACTTGAAAATATGACTTGGAAGATAACATGGAAGTTGGCATGTAAGTATGCATAAAAAACATGAGCTTGGGAATTTACCTATTAAGTTAGGTCTACCCTTTGGGAATTTACCTATTTAGTTAGGTCTACCCAAATGCTTGAAAACTTGTAACATGTTTTGGAAACATGATGAACTTAGATAATATAAGTGTGGCCAACTCGAGGTTGGGTTGAGTTTGCAACGTAAAACTACCCGGAACCGACCGGCCTAACTAGTAGTTGCAAACAATAGGACCCAATGTGAGAAGTTGGTCATGTCGCGCTTAAGACCCGAGGTTAGACTAGGTTGTGGTGTAAATCTACCTGGACCCGCCCGGCGTAACTAGTAACCACAACAAGGTCTAATGTGAGAGGTTAAGAGTGCATTAATTGAATTAATGCCACATGATAAGGTTAAGTAAATTTGACTAATGACACTTAACCGATATGACACGAATGGGTAGGTTAAGTGGGACCGGACTTGATTCCTTAATGACACTTAACCATGCAAGATGATTAGGAGATGGGGTTAAGTAATTTACACTTAACTAATCCGACTGGGTAATTAGATGGGGTTAAGTAATTAAGACTTAACTAACCTAACCACGGTAATTAGATGGGGTTAAGTAATCCACACTTAACTAATCTAAACACGGTAATTCGATGAGGTTAAGTAAAACACTTAACCAATTTAAACTTGGTAATTCAATGAGGTCAAGTAACCCATACTTAACCAACTTAACTTGGTAATTTAATGGGGTTAAGTTAAACACTTAACTAATTTAACACGATGATTTGATGAGGTTAAGTGACCTATACTTAACCAATCTAACTCGTTAATTTGATGAGGTTAAGTTAACCTATACTTAACCAATCTAACGTAAAAACATGATAAGGCTAAGTCACGAATCGTTTCGAATACGCTTGACCGATTTGACTCGGTAATTTGATAGGGTCAAATTAATATATACTTAACCAATCTAAAATGATAATTAGACGAGGTTAAGTCATGGATTGCTTGATATACTTAACCAACTTGACATATGGTCTGTAGGGTTAAGTCTTGGACTTGGATACTTAGCCAGTTTCGACATGTTTTGTGGACGGGTTAAGTTGTGAACTTAAGTGACACTTAACCCATTAGATAAACCCTAATTCGGAGGATTAGGTAAATAACCATAGTTAGCAAGGATAATGGAAATAAGGCTAAGTGGTAAACCTTAGTTAAGGGAAACTAAGTAATAATTCTTAGTCAAAGAAATTTGGACCACTTCTTAGATAGATTAGTAACCCGATACGTTAGGTCAACGTTTAAGTATGCGTGTAGGAGCAGGCTATCTGATTTAGATAAAGGCTCCAACGAACTGGGTAACGAAGCAGCGGCTTCGGGGAACGTGAGGATATTCTTGGGATCCCTCTGTGAGGTCGCAGATGATCATCCTGGGCTCACAAGAGGTTAAGGTCTGCGTTAGAAGAACCAAGAGTATGCCTTGGTTGCTATACGAGCGACCTAAAGACTGGGATGGATAGCAGTGAGTCAACGAATACATGATAGTGCCCTAGATAGCTAGTTCGTCGATCATCTACCATCTTGAGTCAAGCGTGTACGTACGGAAAGGCAGGGAACACCCAACAGACCATAATTGCTATTTAATTATGGGTGAGGTAGGCCGTAGGATGTGGGCTGGCCGGAGTGTAGTTCTCATGCAAGATTTTCTCTTGTGTTGCCTTTCACTAGTTGAGGGAGGGGTCTCGTGGGACCATAGCCACGTGTAGAAAAGCAGACCTTAGTATCTGCATCGGCAGATAAATCTAAAGCTCCCGACCGAGTCCTGTATTTCTTGTTTTGCCCTGTGACAGGACTCGGATGGCACGATGTGATACATGTGCATACAGTTATAGAAAAACGATTCACGATGAATGCGTGGGAAAAAGGGCGCGGTTGAGGGTTAGCGTAATCCCAAGTGGCCTAGGTGGTTTAACCCAAACCGAAATACGAAAGCGTGCAATAGGTAAGCGTAATCCCTAGTGGTGCTAGGTGGCGTAAGTCCTAGTAGTTCAAACGATGATTCATATGGAAGAGCCTAGCTAGAGCAAGGGTGACAGTCCAAACGATTTCAAGGAAAATACGACATGAGGAAGCCCATACGAGGTACGGAAAAGGACTGAACTTATATACATGGAAAGAAACATATGATTTTGAGTAACCTATATATGCGGTATATTAGGTTGACATGGACCATTACACGACTTTGGGCAAGGGACATTCTTGGTTAACACATGACGCGGGTAGGGATACTAGTACGAGAGGTGCAGAGCAAATATACATGTTAGAACTAGGAAGAATATACATAATAGATACCGTGGGATGTTAGACGGGGTAGATACCTTGGGATAATGTACTCGATAGAAATCTGACGATGTGATGACTTGACTTATCATAACACCGTAGTTTATCATGATACCTTAGTTTACCTTGCCACAGAAGTTCAACCGGCTACCCTGGTTTATCTATCTTGTAGTTATCCTTATGTTTACTTTCAGTTTATGCATGTCATGTTACCTTTACCTGTTTTTATACTGGAAGTAGATAGGACTTACTCAGTCTTTTTGACTGACCCGTTTTGTTTCGCCTCTTTTCTTCCGTTTCCCCCCCAGGTTTCAGGGAGGAAACAATGCTGTTTAGTTCGGGCTTCTTCTGCTTGAAGGTCATCATGGATGGCTTGGACTTCTCTTGGCTATGGCTACTTTACTGTTTTAATTGGGGAATAATTTATGAAAAAGGTTTCATGCTTCTTTATTTCGGCAAGACAGGTTTTGATGTACTCTGATGTAAAAAGGCTTTTGACCTCATTTATTAATGTTATGAAAGTTTGTTTTTACTTCCGCTATTTTATATGTTCTGTCTTGTGATGTTTCTGTGCATGTTTACCAATAATGCCCCTCTATAAAGCTAGTGCATTCCTTTGCGAGTGACCCTAGCGGAGGCGGGGTGTTACATCTATCAACCATTTTCAGCATGTAACCAACAAGGCAATTACAAATTTGACAGTGGAGCAAAGTTTTTGTTTTTATTCCAGAAACCATGCATGTGCATTACGAATAAATACGTTTTTATGTTTTAATTGGGTTTTATAAATGTTTCCTTAAATCCCCTTTTTGATTACATGCTATAATGACACATTTATTTTATTATTCAAATTTCAAAAGTAGATGACAATGAAAGAGGGAGAGAGAGGATAAAGTGGAAAGAATTAATGCTAGATTAATGCTATTTGTTTATAAGCATATGGTCTACATTTTGAATTTCTAAATGTTAAATATGAATTGATAGGGGAAATATTTAAGAGGACAGCCAAAGATATGTACATATATATATATAATGTCAGAATTTATTTCATTTATAACCTACACATTATTTTCAACCAATAAATTATAAATGTCACTAAAGTTCCTAAGACCTTTTTAATGTTAACATATTGTCAATTAAGCATCCCTTTTTAATGAATCATATTACATATTGCATATTTACAATAAAAATATAATCCTTTATTGTAAGCTTCTTTACATTAAACGAATGTTGCATAAAAATATAATCTTTTTACATTGCATAAAAATGTAAACTTTTTATTGTTTAACCTTTTTATTAATAATTATATTTTATTTTTATTTTTATAAAATTTCTAAATTCTTACGCATTTTCTATTTAACATTTCTAAAGTAAAAAAATTTAAACTGGCCCCAAAATTCAGGGTTGTTACATTCTCCCCCACTTAAGAACTTTTCGTCCTCGAAAAGGAACGAAGTTAAAAGTGTTTAATTATCCTACTCAATTTCCCTATAGTTTTATTTGTTGATTAACTTTTTAAATATATATTTGTTTTATATATTCAAAACTTATATTTTCTAAAATAGATTATAATTACAAATACGTATATTATAAACTTTTCACTCTGAACTCATTCTAGGGTATTACTAACCCCATCTCTAATGAGTTTTCTCATTCTAGGATACTGCTGATCCTATCTCTAATGAGTATTCTTATTGGACATTACTAATCCAATCTCTGATGAGTCTTTTGTTCCATTCTAATGAGTTGTACCCCAAAGATTTGAGCTAAACAGAGCTCTGATACCAACTGTAACGACACGGATTTTGCCCGGACTTAATCGATCGCAAAATCGACCAAGACCGTTCAAAACTCGTATACGTTAACTTTGGGGATACAATACATCAGAACAGATAACAAAAGACTTTTACTACATCATGATAATATAACATCAGAGTACAGAATATCAGAGTACATTGAATTTAAAAACAGCGGAAGATTTATTACAATAAATTACAATATACAGCGGAAGACTATCAACTCTGAACACAGCTTTAGGCTTCGATCCAGAATCTTGCTTAAAAGAAATATCTGCAAAACAAGCTACTCGACTGCCCATGTGGAAAAGAGGGCACCCGAGTTTGCAAGTGAAACAAACTACAAGTCAGTCGTGGGACTGGTATGAGAATTCTTAACTAATATAATTAATAGGAATAAGGCAGATCCAAGGACCACGCCGCTAACGCGGAACGGGTTTACTCCAATGGATTGCCGTGCATAATTAAAGTAAATCTGGAAATAACGCAATGCTTTTGGAAAAATGAAATCACCATAAGACTAAGGTCCCATCACACAATGCAATGCACACCAAGAGAATAGAGTTTTACCTTATGGTGATTAAACATGCTAAATACGATAAATACGAATAATATTATCATTAGTGTGTACATGTTCTAAATCATTCAAAATAAATATATCGATCCTAGGAAGCATAGGTACCCATATATTATGCCTCCATACTAGTAATACAATCAAGTCCGTAGGGGTCGTATTGGAAGTTGGATTTCCATCATGATGGCTCCTGATTCGAAAGATCTATCACGTAGTGCAATATGCACATCCGCACCTTTGGGATATCAAGTAACCAGCGGCTTACGTCCCAGCGAGAGAAAACACCGCTTACTCTATCCCTCTGGGAATCGAGGGTATGTACCCACTTCCCAGCTCATCCCGGTCGACCGAATCCATACAAATATCTAAAGCATACTGATCAAACCATCAGTTCACCATCATACCGGGGTGTGAGGCTCGCGAGGTATCGTCCTAACCACAAGGCCTGCTTTTCAACAAAGCCTTGATCATCTTCATCTTAGTGTGCCACATTGTCAATCCATACCGTACCATTGGTCGTCCATCAATATATAAACGGGTGTTAAGTAAAGAATAAATTCTCCACCACCAATCATTTATATATAGACAGAAAATCAATAACGTGATATTTAACGGAGTACGTTGTCGGACACACAATCCATTTATAACTTATGCTCCGGGTCCGAGCGAAAGTCAAATCCGTGCGAATCAACATTACGTTAGGACGGCCACCACTGTAGCCCCTTCAAGGTAGCTACTCCAATCAAGGGCATCAGCAGTCATCGTCCATTCGATGTGAAGATCGTCGGTCTTCTATCGTTGTCTTCAAATCTTGAATTTTAAATGTCGTTTAAATTATTTGGAATGAGATAGACTCGGACTTTCCAAATAATCCTCGCATATATATAAGTTGGAAATCATTTCATATTACTAAATTTTGCAAGCAACAAATCTTCCTATTTATATCCAATATTGATATATATCATCACTCACAACAATATTTTCTTTTATTTTTCAATTTCTATACATATCCTATACACACAATGTATATTTGCGTATCATTCCAATTACAACAAAAATGAATAACTTTTGTTTCTTGACTTCCATACTACTTACATGAATATATTTTGTGTTTCAATTTTAGTACAACAAATGACTAACTTTGTGTAAATCATAAATTCTCTTTACATGAAAATGTAAATTTTCTACTTTTACTTATCTACATTAAGGTGTGAATTTTCTTATTCTTATTTACATTGAGAAAATGTAAACTTTTCTAATTCTTTATTACATCTTGAATTCTTCACATGGTTTCACACTTAAATGTGAAACTTTATTTCAACCTCTCATTACATTGGAAAAGATAGTCTTTTATTTCAATGTATTATTTCATTCCAAATTGAAATCCTTTACTTCCTCTAAATAAAATTGTAAATTTTTGTTCCTTTAATTACATTTAAACAAAATGTGACTTTTAGTTCTTATCTTAATGACATTTAAAATACTTCGCTTTATATGCAAAAAATATGATTTTAACTATGCACTTCATTTCATATGCCATACACGACCTTACAAATATATTTTACTTCATATGCAATAAATGACAATTACAAATAAATGTATCTTATTTCATATGCAATGTATGCAACATTAACAAATAAATGTATTTCATTTCATATTTGAAATGCAAGTACAAGTGTCACTTTTATTTCTATGTTTTTATTTACATCTAAAATGTAAATAAAAATATACTTTATAAATCGATGTGTTTATATACAACTAAAATGTAAATACAAGAGTCACTTTGATTTCCATGTTTTCTAATAACATATAGAAGAATATTTTCTATGTTAACATTTTTCTATGTTTCAAATATCATATAAATGAATATTTTCTATGTTAACACTTTTCTATGATTCATATTACAAATAAAAATGTAATTTTTATTTTAATAAGAATGACATTTTTGTTATTCCTAATTTCAACAAAAGTTTACAATTTTATATTGCCAATTGTAATTTCAACAAGATATCAGTTTTATATTGTCGATTCTAAATACAATAAACATGACATTCGATTTTGGTCAATTCTAAAATAAACATGACATTCTATTTTATTAATTCTAATACCATAAAATTGACATTTTATTGTGTCAATATCAGTACAACAAAAAGGACAATATTTATTTTTGTCAGTTCTAATACAATAAAATGACAATCTTTATTTTTGTCAATCTTTTATCTTACATGTCCTATTTACATAATAAATGTAAATAGATGTATTTCTTATCTTGTTCTTTTTATTTACACAAGAAAATGTAAATAAAGGTGTCCACTATAAAGATGTTCTTTTTATTTACACAAAAAAATGTAAATAAAGGCGTTCACATAATTCGTTCTTTTTATTTTATCAAGGCGATGACGTTACTAACATGTCATAGTTTAAGATGATTCATTTTTAATGTAAACTAATTTTACATCAAAAATGATAAATTCAATGATTAACAAATACGCTACGAACATGTCATAGTTTAAGATGATTCATTTTTAATGTAAACTAATTTTACATCAAAAATGATAAATTGAATGATTAACAAATAAGCTACTAACATGTCATAGTTTTAGATGATTCATTTTTAATGTAAACTAATTTTACATCAAAAATGATAAATTCAATGATTAACAAATACGCTACTAACATGTCATAGTTTAAGATGATTCATTTTTAATGTAAACTAATTTTACATCAAAAATGATAAATTCAATGATTAACAAATACGCTACTAACATGTCATAGTTTAAGATGATTCATTTTTAATGTAAACCAATTTTACATCAAAAATGATAAATTCAATGATGAACAAATACGCTACTAACATGTCATAGTTTAAGATGATTCATTTTTAATGTAAACTAATTTTACATCAAAAATGATAAATTCAATGATTAACAAATACGCTACTAACATGTCATAGTTTGAGATGATTCATTTTTAATGTAAACTAATTTTACATCAAAAATGATAAATTCAATGATTAACAAATACGCTACTAACATGTCATAGTTTAAGATGTCAATAGAAATGCAATGTCAAAATCTATTTTTTTTCTTTCAAACAAAAAGACATTAAAAATGTGTTCTTTTACTTTGCAACTAAAATGACAGAAATGTCAATTTTTTTTTTTAAAAAAAAAACCCGGTCTTTTTATTTCAACCATAATGACAATACAAATGGTATTCTTAAATTCAATCTTTACAACTATAATGACAATATAAATGTCATTTTTAAATCCAGTCTTTTTAATTTGATCCATATGACAATAAAAACATTCCTTTTTATTTTGAAGAGAAATGTCACCTTTAATACCATTATCTTTATTGTAACTAATTTAACAATAAAAATATTTCTTTTAAATCTAATCTTTTTGTTCGATTCTTTTTATTATAAAAAGAAAATGACACAAAAACTATTCTTTTTAACTAAAAAAAATGACATAAAAACTTTTCTTTTTAACTTAAAAAGAAACTTGTTCTGTTTGTAAAAACCACATTTTATGTTATCCATGAGGTATTATTTTATTATCAACCAAAGTCCTTATTTATAAGTCAAAACAAAAACACAATCTTTAATCTAAATCCAAATCTCAAGAGAATGAATCAAATCAAAATTTATGGATTAAAATAAAAGTTAAGATCTTTATTTCCATCCAAACGGTATACATGGATCTCAAAATAAAAAGCGCAGATCTGAATGATAGAAAGTTAGATCTTGAGGATAGAAGCATGATTCTATATTTGAATAAAATGATTTTAGTTAACGTCTACGCATCTAAATCAAAATATGTTTTTTGATCTAAATCTAACCGCAACGAGAAATGTAACACAACAAAATTTCCTCGTAGATCTCATTAACCATGAACATCCAATATACTACCAAACAACAGATCAACAATTTCCCAATATCATAACATAGCAAACCTAAATGAATAACATTCATACAATAAATTTTAAGCGATAAAAATATTTAATTTATAATTAATCATTTGGATCAGAATTCTCACATGAATGATCCACCACCGAACGCACCTACAGACAACCGGACCTACATCAAACCTGATCAGAATTCTCACATGAATTTCTACTATTATTATTGTCTGATTGTTGTGGTTGACTGATATTTTCAAAACTAAAACTTCACTCTCATTATTTTTCAATTATAAAGCCTGATTTGATTTGCAAAATAATATTATTGAAAATTGGTGTTTTGTGAAGTTGACTGTCTCGTATAATTGGATCGCGGATATATAGTTGTTCAATTTATTGAACTATTAGCAAAAGAGGTTGCGTACTAGCCGTAAAACATTGGTCGTATCCCTCAGTATTTATACTATACGTGAATGGCCATAAGACCCTCTTTCCCCTTCTAATTGAGTTAGTTAATTAATAGAGCACAACTTAGCATTTTATACTATTTTGAACTAAGAATAATTTCGGTCTTTTCTTGATTTCATTCAAATGTCTTGTTCAAAAAAATCTTTGAGAGAATTGTGGGATAATAACCCGAGAAGACGTTCCATGGAAGAGTATGAGTACGAATTACAACTCACGAGGCAAAAATTTCGAAATCTCATGAGCTAATGCCAACAATTTTCAAAATTCTCCAACTGACCAACATTTTCAAAATCATAGAAATAATCGAAATTGCGATTTCAGTTCAAATTTAAATAATTTCGATTGTGGGCCACATCTACATCAAAATAGCTCTGAATCTCAATATGGCTTTGATCCACATCAATATGGGGTTGAAAACCAAAATTTTCAAAATTATAGCCCATATCAACATCTTGAAAATAACCAAACTTACAATTTTCCCTCGAATTTCAACAGTTTGGTTACGAACATAATTTTTACAATCAAAATGATTTTTCAATATCATTGTCATTTTTCTAAAAATTCAAACAACTACCACATTGGAAATAATATTGATTGTAAAATTGATGCGGGCTATAATTATGAGAATCAAGAAGTCCCAAACGAGAGCTCTCAAATCAACGATTCTGTAGAATATCATCTTAACATTCTTAGAGAGAGGGTAGAAAATCAAGATAGACAGCTTGATGAAAAAGATAGACAGCATGATGAACTTCTTTGTTAATGACATCTTTTAAAGAACAACTCGAGAACAAAATCAAATTCAAACATGCGATGAATCAGGAAATTATTCGTTCTTTACTGATAGTGAAAATTTTCAAATAACAACTTTGGAAATTGAGAATAACGATCTAAATGAAGTTGTTCACAATTCAGTAAATGATTTGGACTTCAGCTCTTTTTCATATTTTGATCTCTGTCTTTCAGGATGCGAGAAACTTGAAATTTTAGAAATTGAACAGAATAAAAATGTTGAATTTTCAAAAACTCAAAATTGGAGATGGATTTTAATTAACATGAATTTTTTGGATTGTATGAGGATGAGTTGCCAAATGAGGATGAAAGCTATAATTTGGTCAACCCTGTCACCAATCTTAGGTCTGGACAATCGATTTACAACAATGTCGGAAATCCCGACAATCCTTCGATTTCTACCCCAATCAAAAAGCTTGACACTCTTCTGTTGGCACCCAAGGAAAATTATTCTGAATCTTTAAAATCTCCATCTTCTTATGTTGGCAATCCCAACATCTCTTCTTCTGATGTCGGCAGCCCCAACAATATATCTTCCTCTAATGTTGGCAACCCCAACACCTCATCTTCTATACCTTTACCTCCTTCACTTCCCTTGTCGACATCTTCTTCTTCGAATGACCAAAATTCCCAAACAGAACAAGTCGACGTGATAGAAACCGTTGTTGATGACACGATAGATTTTCCAATTCAGAAAGTCTCTCACACTTCACTAGACGCATCTACTATATCTTTTGAAACGCTTTTTGAAGATGAACTCAAACTTTTAAATGATGAGAATGAATATATGGAACGTCTCAAAGATAATCTTAAGCCCATTTCATCGAATGAAATTGACATGCCTCTTGTACCTCAAAATTCAGATACGAAAACACCATACATCATTTTTGATAAAGGCAAATGTGGGGGGAAAAGGAAATCTCATTTTTCACATGACATGCATCATCATCATAGATTTCATTTTGCATATGATTGGCATTCACATCTAGTGGCTAAACTTCACTTCATTTTGCAAAAATATTTTGCATTTAATCCATCTTTGGGTTTTATCGTTCACATTCAGGAAACGTGTTTACAGTGTGGACATTGTTTAGTTCTAGTGTGGGGGAGTCTGCATTACATCCTTTTATTTTTCTTTATTTTTTTTCTTTTCATATACGACCATCATGCATTTTAGATCGTAGTAACATGCCATTTTTTTTTGAAACATGACTCATTTTAGATTGATACAAGAAAATAAGTAAACAATTATTAGTCAGTTGATAGTATTTTTTCTCTTGACTAAGAGCGACTAAGAAATGTAATGAAAAGTTGAGTTTTGAGGGATAATAGTGTAACTGGTACATATGGAGATTCTTAGGTGATGGCAATGAAGTTTATTCTAAATTGTAGTCTTTGTTTAATGAGTGGAGGACTTAAAATACTTATATTGGCTTTTCGAATCATTAAAACTAAATTGTGTTAAGCTGAATTCGCGTAATCTCTCTTGTTCATATATTTCAATAATTAAAATAGTAGTAATCCAAGGGGTATCCAACATTGCTTGTATATCTAGCGTTGGTGTGCAAACCTGCCAAGCTCTATCTGACATGTTGTTGACAAAGTCGGCATCGGAATATCTTGGTCTCATTTTATGAGTAGGACACCTAAGGATTACATACATCTTATTGACAAAGTCAGCGTCGGTCTGCACAATCCGCCAAGCTCTGTCCCAACTCTCCGTCAGTCCGCAAGGCAGTGTATAGGTGGTATACCTTGGTCTTTTAAGTTAGGTGTATGTACTTAATCATAAATTTTATTTTTTTACAGAAATAGAGAATAAGCGATCCAGGCACTTCTTCACTTTACTGATTTGACTAGTCATACATAAGAATTTAGAATACCACTTTGCAAACTGTGACAAGCAAACTAAGAATTTATTTCATGGCTGCACTATGTTATCAACCGAACCAACTGGCCAAACTGGAATATAGCATTTGAAAAATTGAATTATATTGAAAATTTGTGACAAGCTGAGGTATCTAAAATAAAATCAACTGATTAGAAATTGTTAACTTAAATTATTGTACCATTTTCATAAAATAAGTCGTGTTTTCATTTATTTTTTTATTTGCATATATCCATTGCATTCATAAATTATTATTTTCATTAATAAAGATTTAAGTGATTATTATTTAAATGAAATTCGTTTTAAATAAGTAATCTGGTTCGATAGGAAATACAGTTAATGTAACACCCCGTATTTTATGAGAATATTAAAATAACAAATTAAAGAATAATTAATTTGAAAAAGAGGAATGAGAAAAGAATAATGTTTAAGCATTGTTCTAAGGTTTGTAAGCAAAAGACATAGTAGCTCATTTGGTTAGAACATGTGACTTGCATACAAGAGGTATAGAGTTCGATCCCCGCCAGCGCCATATTTTTTTTTAGGGGAATGGCTAAAAAGTGGTTTAGTGTGAAAATGGTTAATTATGAAGAAGTTATTAAGCCTTGAAGTTTTTATGCATATGAGAGAAATATATATATATATATATATATATATATATATCTATATATATATATTGTAACAACCCTATTTCGATAACATGTTATAACTATAAATCAAGGCAGAATTAATTTTTAAGATAAGAATCAAGGGCAACGGGTTACGCCATTGCGTTCGTCTCAAAATTATGCTTGGAAACGATTTCGAGTTTTCGAAAATCGGAGTCCGTATGACCAAGTTATGGCTCTCCAAAGTTTCAGAAAATTTTCAGAGTTCAAAACAGTTCGAATTTGAATTCAAAATTCGAATATAAACCCGGACCGATTAGGCGGGAAAAATACCGCCCAGGGGGCCAGGTCGACAGGGTGGTCGACCATGTAGTCGACCCCCTAGACCAGGTCGGCCATAGTGTCGATCCTAGGGTCGACCAGGCACCCCGAACCTGTTTTGGGCCAGAATCCATTCTAGTGTTTCTGGTTCGATTTCTGTCCATGTTCATCCCCTAAACCTTATATAAACAACCTTAACCCTAGACTCTCTACACAAATTTTCTCCGGCCTTATGTTGCTAAAATTCTGACTGGAAGGATAGAGAAAAAGGGGGTTATTCAAGACTTCGTTAGAGCTTCGCTAATTGGGGGATTTCTAGAGATTCTACTTCAACTCTTTTGCTTTCTTATTCTCTAGACCACGATCTGTAAGCCCAAGTTACTCTTAGATCTAAACTCTAAATTTACCATGAATATGATGTAAACTGAAATTAGGGATAAACATGATAACTAGGTTGGATCTATCATTGTATATCTTTGATCTATGACTATTCCTTTTAGATCTATTATTTTAGATCTAATTTCGTACACCCTAGATCTATTCATCTTAAACTTTGACTTGTGGGAATATTGTATGAACTTGATTTGGGGCATATTCATGTTATCCACCTAAAACCCCTCATGACCTTTATCTTAACATGCCTGTGATGTTGAAATTATTATTGGGGTTACTATCTTATGTCAATCCATTGCCATGTCTATCACCATATTTTGCTGAGTTGATAATTGAGACCCTATTTTCATTTGCCAATAATGTTATAATCAACATGTTTAACTTGTAATCACCTTTGCCACCATATGACTATCCTTTTTGTGTTATTCCCTATTTTGATATGTTGTATTGATTTGAATTCACGTACGTTGGGGATACGTTTTGGTAGAATAGGCAAACTTGAATTAGCTATGAAATTGACACGATATGACATGAAAATATGACATGAAAACTTGACATGATTATACTTGAAAACATGAATTTGGGACATGACAATTAGATAACTTGAACGTGGCCAACTCGAGGTTGGGTTGATTTGAAGTATAAACCTGCCCAGAACCGCCCGGCAAATCCAGTAACTGCAAACAATAGGACCCAATGTGAGTAGTTGGTCATATCGCACTGGAAACCCTGTGGTTAGACTAGGTTATGGTGTAAAGCTGCCCGGACCCGCCCGGCACATCCAGTAACCATAACCAAGTCTAATGTGAGAGGTTGGGGTGCACTAAGTAAATTAATGCCACATGATACGGTTAAGTCATGGACCACTTGAATATACTTAACAGACTTGACACGTTGATTGGATAGGGTTAAGTCATGAACTGCTTGGACACACTTAACCAACTTGATACATGGTCGATGGGTTAGGTCACGTATTTTAAATGAAAACACTTAACCCGTAGAAACCCTAGTTATGCGGTCCTTTTCAGCAGTAACCCACTTAGGAGTATCACGGTACCCTGAGACTAGGCAGGGTGGGGCACGATTACTGGGCTGACTATAAGCGACCAAAAAGACGGCTGAGTAGGTGCGCCATTGTAGGTTCAGGCGGACTATGGTCGTGCACATCGTCCGGAGTTGAAAAAGTCGGCATGGGCACCAGTAGGGCTACATTGTGCGTGCTTGAATTGTGTCAGTGGTTGACACCCTAGGGCTTGATACACCCCTAGGGTGGACCTAGCACAGGTGACTACATTCCGCGTTTGGGCCACATGACACCGACACACAACGAGTTAGGTTTGTAGGGAGTCGATCGATTAGATCGTTCTGGTTGACCCCGTATTTGGGTCATTTCATGATATTGGGCCAAGGGATCATTTCTGGATTTATACTTGACATGGATTAGAATACTAGTACAGTTGGTGCAGTGAACCTTGTATACACGATGCCACTCTTAACTTATCTTAGTTATCTTGCCAGTCCAGTTATTATCTTTATGTTTAATCTCAGTTTCTCATGTCTAGTTAACTTTATTAGTTTTTATACTGATAGTCACTAGGGCTTACCAGTCTTTATGACTGACCCTTTTCTTCCATCTCTTTTTCTTTCGTTTCCCCCCTCAGGTTCCCAGGGAGGAAATTCTAGCTCTTAGCTTGGACTTAGCTTGCTTTCTGACTTCTCATGTACGGCTTGGTCTTGAGCTATGCTATGGCGGCACTCTTGCTATTTTTGGGGAATAATAATTTACTTATGTTATTTTAAGTTTGTTGCATCTTTATAACTTTGATGTATTGGAATAATGACTTAAGCACGTTTGATGTAAGAGGTATTGACTCTATTTTTCAGTAATGAGATTTGGTTTTTAAATTTCTATTTGCTGCTTTATATACTCTATTTATTTATGTTCTGTCTTGTGTTATCTCTGTGCCTGTTTACTAGATAATACCCCTCCAAAACTAGTGCATTCCCTTTGTGAGTGACCCTAGCGGAGGTGGGGTGTTACATTTGGTATCAGAGTAGAAGGTTACCAGACTGGGCAAAAGCTTTTAAGAAAAGTTTTAAAAACCTTCTGAAAATATTTTCAAAACACTTATAAAGAAGCATTTGTCAAGGAAAAGTTTTATTTTGAAAAGTCTGTTCCCAAAATCCATAAGCACTTTGCTTTTGTTCCCTCGTTTGAATCCTTTTTCTTTTCGTTTTTCCAGCATGTCTGGTGATCTCAACTTACCCGAAGGCGTACAAGTACCCAATTGGTTTTGTCGGTACTTAGAGGCCACAACACCGGCCGCGGGCCCAACTAATGTGGTTCCTCAGCCAACGCTCCTCCTCCTCCTCAACCCCCTCGAGTAGATCCTTTCGCTAAGATTTGCAAAGACTTTAAGGCGATGGGCGGCAAGGATTTCATAGGGACCAAAACTTTTGTTCAAGCGAGAAATTGGCTAAAGGAGACGGAAGACCTATTTATTATCTTCGATGTAGAGGACCGTAGGAAGGTCCAGTTGGCAGCATGGCTACTGAAGGATGAGGCTGCATTCTGGTGGGAAGTCACCAACGCTACCAAACCCATTGAGACTTGGATCGACTTTAGGATGAGGTTTGGGCTTAAATTTCTATCGCCGGCAGAAGAGAGTCTCCAGATGGAAAGGTTCCTAGCACTCAAGCAAGGGGACATGTCTGTTAGAGAATACGTGAATTAGATTCAATCAGCTTGCTCGGTTCGGTTTAGACTTGGTCAACACGGCCTAGAAATAGGCTCTACGCTTTGCTCGAGGATTGAATGAGCCACTACACGGGTTGGCCATGACTCATATACCCATGGGGGCGACCTTTGAAAGCTTGGTGGATATGGCCCTTCTGTATGAGGAAGACAAGAAGGGGAAGAAAGAGGTTAAGCCTGATGAGACTCAAAATCAGAAGGTGGATTTCAAGAAGGAGGCAACAAGAAACAAGAATAACAAGGGCAACAACAACAATAACAACAAGCCACATGAGACGAGGAAGTGTAACTATTGTGGGATTGTGGGTAATATAGAAAAGGACTGTAGAAAGAGAAGAGGAAGTTGGGAGAATGCTTTCATTGTGGGGAGACTGGACACTATAGTAAGGATTGCCCTAAAGAAGCCAGCACAGGGCAGGGGCAAACTTAGCGAGCAGGACCTTCTGGAGGGCAGTTGCATGCTCTCAACACCACTCCAGCTCTTGACCGAGGTAGTATTTCTGTAGAAAGCCTTGTTTACATTTCTGACTTTTCTGTTCGAACCTTATTTGACTCTGGCGCATCACATACTTTTATTTCCTCTGATATTGTTGAAAATCTGCACCTAAGTACTAGTCTAGTTAAGGATCCCGTTAGTGTTTCAAATCCGATTGGGGGGCTCCACTCATTTATCTATGATCTGTATGGATATGAGGATTTCTATCTTGAGCGTAGAATTTTCGTGTAATGCTTATGTTCTCGGGTTCATGGGATACGGATTGATTTTGGGCATGGAATGGCTATCCAATTTATGGAGCTATTCTTGATTGTGAGCGTAGGGTAGTGAGGATCATGACTCGCCTTGGTAATACCCTAGAAATTTCTTGTAACCCTATAGGTCCTGTCATGTTATGTTATCTTGAATCTTTTGACTCGTCCATCGATGATCTGCAATCTGTAAGGGTGGTCCGAAAATATCCCGATGTCTTCGATGAAGTAAGGTGGTTACCCCCTAAATGCAAGATAGATTTCCGCATTTATCTAGTTTGATAATGCCAAGCCTGATTCATTGCCTGTTAGGCACATGGCTCCGCGAGAGAGAAGAGAGCTTAGTAAGCAGGTTAAGGAGTTGCTTGAGAGAAATTTCATAAGGCGAAGCATTTCTGAATGGGGTGCTCCTGTGGTATTTGCTACTAAGGCGGATGGTTCGCTTCGTCTGTGCGTTGATTATCGTGAATTAAACAAGATGACGAAGAAAAATAGGCACCCACTACGAGAATCGACGATCTGTTTGACCAGCTTGTAGGAGCGTCTGTTTTCTCTCAACTCGATCTAGCCACAGGATTCCATCAGCCTAGAGTGGCTGAGGATAGCATTGACAAGACTGCGTTTAGGACTCCAGATGGTTTCTTCGAATGGCTAGTCATGCCATTTGGATTAACAAATGCACCCGCGTACTTTGTAAATTAGATGAGTAGGGTGTTTAGGGAGTTCCTTAACAAATTCGTGGTGGTTTTAGTGGACGATATATTGATCTTCTCAAAGGATGAGGAAGAACATGCCAGACATCTCAAGGAAGTTATGGATACGCTTAGAGCACACAAGTTGAAAGCCAAGTTCTCAAAATGCCATTTTTGGAGGAAGGAAGTTCGATTTCTTGGGCATGTAGTTTCTAAGCAAGGCATAGCCGTAGACCCCGCCAAGGTGGTTGCGGTGCAAGACTGGAAAATTCCGAAGAACGCAACTGAAGTGAGAAGCTTTCTCGGTTTGGCAGGCTACTATAGGAAGTTCATTAAGGAATTGGCTAAGATTTCAGCTCCTCTTAATAGGTTAACGAAGAAAAACCTGGTTTCTGCTTGGGACATAGAATGTGAGGTTGCTTTTCAGAAACTTAAGAGAGCCCTCACCACAGCTCCAGTTTTGGCATTACCCGACGGAGGTAAGATGTTTACCGTGTACACAGATGCGTGCGGCACGGGATTAGGCACTGTCCTAATGCAAGAAGGGAAAGTGATTTGCTATGGGGGTAGACAACTTAAAGTTCATGAGAAGAACTATCCCACACATGACTTGGAGTTGGCGGCGATTGTTTTTGCACTTAAATCGTGGCGCCATTATCTTCTAGGTGAGAAGTTCGAGCTTTATACCGATCACAAGTCGCTTAAGTACCTCTTCTCGCAGAAAGATCTGAATTTAAGGCAACGGCGGTGGATGGAATTCTTGGCATCGTATGACTTCGATATAGCTTATACCCCTGGCAAGGATAACGTAGTGGCGGATGCGCTAAGTAGAAAAAGGTTGACTTTGAGTCCCTTGTTTGTTGAAAGGAAAAGTCTAGAGTTTTTAGCAACCTTTGATTTTACACCTGTTGTTGATTCATTGACTGTTACGTTAGCATCTCTTGAGATAAGACCTACACTTCTAGAACAATTAGGGACTTCTTAGAAGGAAGTCCCACAGATAGTCGAGATCACGGACAAGTTGATTAGAGGTGAGACGTCAAGTTACCTTGGTAGGTATGCCACAGATGACAAGGGATGGCTAAGGCGCGATGGAAGACTATGTGTCCCACAAGTGGGAGACTTAGTAAGTAAAGTTCTCGAAGAGGCGCATCACTCGAAGATGACTATACATCCCAGAGGGGATAAGATGTACAGGGATATGAAACGTATTTTCTTTTGGACTGGAATGAAAAAGGACGTGGCAGAGTTCGTTTCAAAATGCATGGTGTGCCAACAAGTAAAGGCCGAGTCGAAGAAGCCCGGTGGGCTATTACATCCTTTGGAGGTTCCACAATGGAAGTGGGAAAGCATCTCCATGGATTTCATGGATGGATTGCCTCGGTCAAGGAAGGGAAATACTAGCATATGGGTTATAGTTGATAGACTCACGAAGAGTGCTCACTTCATTCCGGTGAAAAGCAAGAGGACTGCATCATGGTTAGCGTCTATTTACCTTCGAGAGATAGTACGATTTCACGGGGTTCCTTCTAGTATAGTTTGTGATCGTGACCTGATTTTTACTAGCCAGTTTTGGAACAGTCTGCAAGAAGCAATGGGTACGCGACTGAATTTAAGTACGGCCTATCACCCACAGACGGATGGACAAACCGAAAGGGTAAATAGGGTACTAGAGGATCTTTTGAGACTATGCATTCTTGATATTGGTGGTACTTGGGAATACCATCTCCCTCTCGTGGAGTTCACACATAATAATAGCTGCCAAGCTAGCATAGGAATGGCACCGTTCGAAGCCTTGTATGGGAGACCGTGCAAGTCACCAACTTGTTAGTGGGAGATGACAGACAAGCTTATACTTGGGCCCGATATGATAAGGGACACTTCTAAGAAGGTCGAGTTGATACGAAGACGGATGAAAACGTCCCAAGATACTATGCGGACAAGAGAAGGATAGACCTAGAGTTCGAAGTCGGAGATATGGTTTTCATAAAAGTTTCTCCTTTACGCAATGTGGTTCGTTTTGGAGCAGTTGGAAGGCTAGCACCAAGGTTCGTAGGACCATTCCCTATCATTGAGAGGATTGAGCAGATGGCCTATAGGGTTGAATTTCCTGAAAGGCTAGCTGGAGTACACAATGTCTTTCACGTCTCACATCTCCAAAAATGTTTACATGAGTCTGCCAAAGTGGTTGAGCCAAGCATCCTTGAAGGCGTAGAAGTGGAAAAGGAAGCAACATTGAGGCGAGTTCTGATCCATATCTTAGGAACGGAAATCAAGAAGCTAAGGAATCGAGAAGTCAAGCTAGTTAAAGTACAGTGGAGTGAAGCCCAAGAAGACGTAACTTGGGAAACCGAGGAGAAGATACGCGCGCTTTACCCATTTCTTTTTAAGGGTACATTCTCTTTTTCCTTTTAGCTTGAAAACCTTTCTTTTGCCACCTATGTTTGTCTTGTTATCTTCTCGATCTTGAGAACCTTAGGTAGAACCCTATGGATGTAAACATGTATTTGAAACATGTTATGCTTCATGTTTGCAAATGGTTGCCAGTGTTTACAAGTGATTGCTTGTGGATGCATGACACACATTAGGCACTAGATCGGCTCAGTCACATTTTCATATTGCATATGCATGAGTGCTTTTACTTGTACATGGATGAAACTTGTTATGCTATCACGTGAATGTTGCATATGGATGATGTTTGTGCACTCATGTAGAGATTATAAATTATGTTAGGAATATGCATACATGTTGGACTCATTACACTAACATATTTCGCATTAAGGTGGTTTACTGAATCAGTAACCGCCTGATCTTTTGCATTAGATAAGTACATATACACACACTTTCTGCATTTGTTCATACAGCACTAGAAATCTTTTAAGGACAATGGTTGCTTGTGGATGATGTTTTGATTAGATGGATGATGGATGGTAGGATACGTTCTTCCTAACTTAGAGATTTCGAGGACGAAATCCTTTAAGGAGGGGAGAATGTAACAACCCGTATTTCGATAACATGTTATAACTATAAATTAAGGCAGTATTAATTTTTAAGATAAGAATCAAGGGCAACGGGTTATGCCATTGCGTTCGTCTTGAAATTCTTCTTGGAAACGGGTCCGAGTTTTCGAAAATTGGAGTTCGAATGACCAAGTTATGGCTCTCCGAAGTTTCAGAAAATTTTTAGAGTTCAAAACAGTTCGAATCCAAAATTCGATTGTAAACCCGGACAGACTGGGCGGGAAAAATCCCGCCCAGGGGACCAGGTCGACTGGGTGGTCGACCATGTAGTCGACCCCCCCAGACCAGGTCGACCATAGTGTCGACCTTAGGGTCGACCTGGTACCCCGAACCTGTTTTGGGCCAGAATCCATTCTGGTGTTTCTAGTTCGATTTCTGTCCATGTTCATCCCCTATACCCTATATAAACAGCCCCTAACCCTAGACTCTCTACACAAATTCTCTCCGGCCTTATGCTGCTAAAATTCTGACTGGAAGGATAGAGAAAAAGGGGGCTATTCAAGACTTTGTTAGAGCTTCGCTAATTGGGGGATTTCAAGAGATTCTACTTCAACTCTTTTGCTTTCTTATTCTCTAGACCACGATCTTTAAGCCCCAGTTACTCTTAGATCTAAACTCTAAATTTAACATGAATATGATGTAAACTGAAATTAGGCCTAAACATGATAACTAGGTTGGATCTATCATTGTATATCTTTGATCTATGACTATTCCTTTTAGATCTATTATTTTAGGTCTAATTTTGTACACCCTAGATCTATTCATCTTAAACTTTGACTTGTTGGAATATTGTATGAACTTGATTTGGGGCATATTCATGTTATCCACCTAAAACCCCTCATGACCTTTATCTTAACATGCCTGTGATGTTGAAACTATTATTGGGGTTACTATCTTATGTCAATCCATTGCCATGTCTATCACCATATTTTGCTAAGTTGATAATTGAGACCCTATTTCATATGCCAGTAATGTTATAATCATCATGTTTAACTTGTAATCACCTTTTCCACCGTATGACTATCCTTTTTGTGTTATTCCCTATTTTGATATGTTGTATTGATTCGAATTCACGTACGTTGGGGATACGTTTTGGGTAAAATAGGCAAACTTGAATTGGCTATGAAATTGACACGATATGACATGAAAATATGACATGAAAACTTGACATGAATTATACTTGAAAACATGAATTTGGGACATGACAATTAGATAACTCGAACGTGGCCAACTCGAGGTTGGGTTGAGTTTGCAGTATAAACCTGCCCGGAACCGCCCAGCAAATCCAGTAACTGCAAACAATAGGACCCAATGTGAGTAGTTGCTCATATCGCACTGGAAACCCGAGGTTAGACTAGGTTATGGTGTAAAGCTTCCCGTACCCGCCTGGCATATCCATCAACCATAACCAAGTCTAATATGAGAGGTTGGGGTTCACTAAGTAAATTAATGCCACATGATAAGGTTAAGTCATGGACCACTTGAATATACTTAACCAACTTGACACGTTGATTGGATAGGGTTAAGTCATGAACTGCTTGGACACACTTAACCAACTTGATACATGGTCGATGGGTTAGGTCACGGATTTTAAATGACAACACTTAACCCGTAGAAACCCTAGTTACGCGGTCATTTTCAGCAGTAACCCACTTTGGAGTATTACGATACTCTGAGACTAGGCAGGGTGGGGCACGATTACTGGTCTGACTATAAGCGACCAAAAAGCGGCTGAGTAGGTGCTCCATTGTAGGTTCAGGCGGACTATGGTCGTGCACATCGTCCAGAGTTGAAAAAGTAGGCATGGGCACCAGTAGGGCTACACTGTGCGTGCTTGAATTGTGTCAGTGGTTGACATCCTAGGGCTTGATACACCCCAAGGGTGGACCTAGCACAGGTGACTAAATTCCGCGTTTGGGCCGTATGACACCGACACACAACGAGTTAGGTTTGTAGGGAGCCGATCTATTAGATCGTTCTGTTGGACCCCGTATTTGGGTCATTTCATGATATTGGGCCAGGGGATCATTTCTGGATTTATATTTGACATGTATTAGAATACTAGTACAGTTGGTGCAGTGAATCTTGTATACGCGATGCCACTCTTAACTTATCTTAGTTATCTTGCCAGTCCAGTTATTATCTTTATGTTTAATCTCAGTTTCTCATGTCCAGTTAACTTTATTAGTTTTTATACTGATAGTCACTAGGGCTTACCAGTCTTTATGACTGACCCTTTTCTTCCACCTCGTTTTCTTTCGTTTCCCCCCTCAGGTACTCAGGGAGGAAATTCTAGTTCTTAGCTTGGACTTAGCTTGCTTTCTGACGGCTCATGTACGGTTTGGTCTTGAGCTATGCTATGGCTGCAATCTTGCTATTTTTGGGGAATAATAATTTACTTATGTTATTTTAAGTTTGTTGATTCTTTAGAACTTTGATGTATTGGAGTAATGACTTAAGCACGTTTGATGTAAGAGGTTTTGACTCTATTTTTCTGTAATGAGATTTGGTTTTTAAATTTCTATCCGCTGCTTTATATACTCTATATATTTATGTTCTGTCTTGTGTTATCTCTGTGCCTGTTTACTAGATAATACCCCTCCAAAACTAGTGCATTCCCTTTGTAAGTGACCCTAGCGGAGGTGGGGTGTTACAGATATATATAAAAATTAAATAAATAAATATGCAAAAAAAGTACAAACAGCGAATTGGGAGGGGGAATAACCGAACCGGCCCATTTTTGGGGTCGACCCGAGCCCCTCTGGGTCGACTAGGGGTTAATCCAGGGTGTTCGGCCGTCAACCCGTGGGCCGATTCGCTCAAATGCAGATTTTGCATCTGATTGGTTCTCATGGTTCAGAGTTAATCTAATGGTCCTAAATAATTTCCTACACCTATATATGCATCCCTTACCTAAACCTAAATCTCTTACACAATTCTCTAGCCTCCATTGCTCTCTTCTTCTCTATAAAAAAAATCAATGGCGTCTCTACTCTGCTGAAACCTAAGCTAGGACTTGTGCTTCTTCCTCCTCCAATTCTGATTAGGATTAAAAGAGAACAGCTACAACACCTTTTTCTTGTAGAATCCAACCAAGGCAAGTGCAGTTATTTTCCGATATGAAATTTAATTATGATCCTAGCATGATAATGATTCTGAATCTGAGATGATGCCTATTTTTGTTTATCAGATCTGTTTCTTTATGTGAATATATCTTATTTATTGTGACTGTTCTGTATCTTCTCCCTCTTTTCTTCCTTTTTGTTTTTTTTATAGCCAGTCTACCATGAGCCTGAGCCAAATCTCAAAAGAGGTGAATGCATAAACGCTAAATTTGGGGAAAATATTGAAAGATGCATAATTGGGCATAACTGATTTGAGACTGTTTTGAGAACACAACACATGTTGTAATTTAAGATCTAGATTTGGGGCATATTTTTATATGGCAACTTATGACTTGGAAGAAAAAGGATTTGTGACTTAGGCCTGAAAACCTATATTAAAAATAGAGATAACCATTAATGTGAATACGCTTAATTTGGATTTTTGGATAGTTGATATATGCAGTAATAAAAGGCTATAATTTGGTATAGTTTATATTTTGCACCATGATTTTGGGGTTTTGGGGAATATTCTGTACTATGCAAATTTAACCAAAAATTTAGGACATATGTTATATGGTGAATTATGTCCATAATTTGGGCGTGTGAGTTTTGGCTTATTTTATGATTAGGCAAGATAGGTGAATAGGACTTTAAGAAATGTTTAAATCTGCTAGAACTATTATCTGATTAATATGTTAACTTGCCTAATCTGCTAAATCTGTTACCTGTTTAATCCATTGAATTGCCTAAACTGCTAAATATGTCGAAACGCCTAATCTGCTAATTTTGTTAAACTGTCTAATCTGCTAAATCTGTTGTATTTCCTAATCTGTTAAATGGACATAGTTAGTCTGATATCTGTATAATTTGTAATGAAATAAACTGGTTATAATAAGAATGCTGAGACATGAGGTTAGACTCATGTTTGCGGTAGAAGCCTGCCCGGACCCAACCGGCTTAACCAGCAACCGCAAACTGTCAGTTTAATGTGAGAGGTCGTAGGCATAACTAAAATATTCTTAGACACGAGGTTAGATATGGCTTGTGGCAGAAGTCTGTCCGGAACCGCCCGGCACATCCAGCGGCCACAAGCTAGCGATCTAATGTGAGAAGTCTGTGCATTTATAACTAATTGATGCAAATCTGAGATAAATATGATGTTTAAAACGTGTTGGGCGGATAGGGTTAAACCAACTGGACTAATGAATTTAATAAACCTGTTTCGTGAATCTGTAGGCCCAATACAAAGTTAGACAAATCTGTTAAATCCGTATATCTGATCAGTTAGTGTGGAAATCTGTTAACTTGGTTGTCTGATCTGTGAACTAGTTGACCTGAACTCTGTATGTCTAAAATCCATAAACAAAATAATCTGAAATCTGTTATTCTGGGGACACAAGGTTAGGAGGGGTAATTACTTGTGTCATCTATTGTGTGGGACCCATATTAGTCAGTAACCCTTTCTGGTATCAAAACTATGATCCCACAGTAGGTAGGGTCCAGGCACGCTTACTGAACTAATTATAAGAGGTTCATTCTGATAACGGCGAGGGGTGTTGATGGTGCATTCCAACTGGGTCATGTGCGTGCATGGATCCGGTCTGCTCTGGGGATGTAAGACACCATGACATCTGTAAATAGGTTTGTGTCTATAGGATGCCACATTAGGGAATGATACGTCCTTCTGTGGAGCCGGCACAGGGTATTTATGTATTAGGGAGCCGTTCATTTGGGGTAGAATTAGGGGTACTGTAACACCCCACGTCCGTTAGTGTCACTCACAAAGGGAATGCACTAAGTTCTGTGAAGCATTTTGGGTAAAAGATGCAGATAAATTACAAGACAGACAAATTATTAAACAGTGGAAAATAGAACTTTGCTTTATTGATAAAATAGTCTGTACAAGATTCTTTTACAATATCAGAGTATCATCTGTCTTTATAAAATAAAGAAGCATGAAAATACATTTATATATTCCCCAGTGTAGCAAGAGCCAGCCATAGCATCTGGAAGAGAATCCAAAGACAACTTCGTCAAATCTTCAAGCTGGGAAAGAGCAACAGTCCAGTCTAATCCTGAGTTATACTATTCCCTCCTCAACTACCTGGGGGGGGGGGGAACGGAAGAAAAGAAGACGAAAGAAAAACAGAGTCAGACATAAAGCCTGAGTAAGTTCAGTAACTTCTAGCATGTGAACATGGAAAAACAAAACGACATGAATTAACTGAATACAAGATTACACCATGACGATAAGGTCAACAAGATTAGACAAGGTAGTCACAAGATATGCTAAGATGACTGGATACGCTCTAATACTTTCGCACTATTTCCTTGTTATACTGGTTTCTATATCTCTGCACCACCTAACTAGTGTTCAACTAGTAACGATAACGTGATCCCAACCCCTGTAGTTTCCATTGCCTTCAGGCATACATTTATTATTTATTACCTAGATCTAGTTTAGGGTTTTCGATCAAGTGCTTTCTAGATTTAACTATAGTTTTACGCTATCTGCTGAACGCTTTTCGAGTCCAGGGTTTATGCCACCTAGTCCAACTAGGGATTACGCTACCTGTCGAACAATGCCCCCAAGTCTAGGACACACTACCTAGAGTTGTATATGTTCCTAGGCTTCCCCACGCAAGTATCGCGAATCGTTATCGCTTGTCTAGATGCACATGTCCTGTAATGTGCGATCCGAGTCCTGTGACAGGGCAAATCAAGGAATACAGAACTCGGTCGGGAGCTTTCAGATATCTGCCGATGCAGATGCTAAGGTCTGTTTTTATTCCAGTGGCTATGGTCCCACTTGATCCCTCCCTCAGCTAATGAAAGGCACACCTTGTAAAATGAGAACTATACGTCGGCCCCCGGTGCCCCACTATCCTATGGCCATCCGCAACCATAACTAGATAGCAAGTATATGGTCTTTTGGAGTTCTCCGCCTTTCCGCTTCACGTATCTCGATTGACTCAAGATGGATGGTAGACGACGAGTTGCTATCACAGGGCTACCGTCTTCTCGCCGAATCACGCTGGTCCATCCTAGTCTTTAGGTTGCCACATATATATTGCAACCAAGGCATACCCTCGGTTCTTCTAATGCAGACCTTAACCTCTGTGAGCCCAGGATGATCATCTGCCGCCTCACAGAGGGATACCAAGAGTACCCTCACGTCCCCTCGAAGCCTCGGGCTTCGTAACCCAATTCGTTGGAGCCTTCTTAAAACCAGATGGATGTCCGCTCCTTCGTGTTATACTAAGAATTACTACTTAGTTCTACTAACTAAGGTTTACCACTTAGTTTCCAAATTCCTTGTTTTCTTAACTAAGTTTTACTACTTAGTCAATTTTTCAACTGAGGTTTACTACTTAGTTTTCTTTCTCGCCAGGTTGGGTTGGTTAAGTGTCTTTAGTCGATTCAAGCTATCTTAACCCTCTTCCCTTATCCTATTACACTAGTTAAGTGTTATCCCTTTATGCTTTTTACTTAACCCTATTCATTTATCATATTCTGATGGTTAAGCGTTCAAGTTTACTTAACCCTATGGTCTAGTACAGCTAACATATTAATTTGGCTAAGTGTATTACTTAACCCCAACCTCTAGTCTAATTAACATGTTAAATTGGCTAAGTGTATTAACTTTACTTAACCCCACCTTCTAGTCTAGTCAACATGTTAATGTGGCTAAGTATTCCCATGGACTTAACCCTCCGATTCTAGCTTTAACTGTGCTAAGTTGGTTAAGTGTTCCTTAACCTTCCCATTCTAGCTTAACCGTGTTAGGTTGGTTAAGTGTTCCTATGGACTTAACCTTCCCATTCTAGCTTAACTTTGTTAAGTCGGTTAAGTGTTCCTATGGACTTAACCCACCCATTCTTGCTTAACTGTGTTAAATTGGCTAAGTGTTTCTATGGACTTAACTCTCCCATTCTTGTTCTAGCTTTAATTAATAAATTAAAGCCGCAACCTCTCACATTAGACAGATATTGCTGCGGTTACTGGATGTGCCGGTCGGTTCCGGGCAGGTTTACACCGCAACTCAGTCTAACCTCGGGTTAGGCATATTCATGTTTTCTAAGTTCAAAGGGTTTTTGATTAATTTCCAAATCTGGTTTTGAAAACAACCATCCCGTCATTCGGATCAGTTAGGGATAGCCAGGGAGGGCAGGAAACTTGTATTTTCCAAACCCAAGCCTAGACACTATCCTCTCTGTCACCCTAGAACCTTCTGGTCTATGTGTTATAAAAAGGGATGTTATCAAAATACTTTTCTTTTGTTTATAAATTGTTAACAATTTATTCCAAAAGCCCATTTCCCCTTTTTAGACAAATTTGGCCTATATTTATTTGTCAAGCCTACTAGTATACTTATATTCTAGGCCCAAGTCCTAACCCAACATGCAGTTTAGGCCATTTCCTATTTCATTGCCGAAACTTGATTAAATATCCTAGTTTATAATTTATGGCCAAAACTTAACCAAGTTACATATTTTGTGGTAAATGAACAATTTAACATTTATGACGAATTCTATAAGTAAATTACTCCTAATTTACTTATTTCATTACTACTCTTTTAATGTACATTGTCACATTTATTATTATAGCCCATTCTCTCTTATTTATCATATTTATACTTTTTGGTATGTAAATTATACCAAATTTAGTGTCGCTAACCATAATTTATTCTAAACATGACAATTGCTCACAATTATGAATAAATTCAAAATTGTGCTAATATACTTATTCCAAATCAACCTTAATTAACCCAATCTTGGTTTAACATCCTAATTCACAATTTATGGCAAAACTAGAATTGTTTTTCTAGTTTACATTTTATGCCTAAAATTTAGCTTACTTACTAACGCTAAATTTAATATGTCAAAATCACATATTCCCTAATCCATGTCAAATTTCCCCGTTTTCATTTTAATATGCATGTCATAATACATATTCCAAATTATGCCAATTTCCAAGTTTACAATTACGTTCATATTCATTTCCATGTTTTTCCCCAAATCGCATTCCCACCGTTCGAATAATCGTGATTCAACCTAGATTATAAATAAATCTAGATTCGTAGATAAAAAGGGAATCAATCAAAATGACAAGAAGGAATAATTGGCATAAAAAGGTTTGGATAACAATGCAGGTTCAAGAAGATGGGTAGACCTAACTAAATAGATAAATTCCCACTGTCTTAAAACCAAAGAATGGGCAAAATAGGTTCAAGAACGTGGGTAGACCTAACTTAATAGGTAAATTCCCACTGTCTTAAAACCAAAGAAAAACCAAGGAACAGGTAGAATAAAAAATTGGGTTTAGACCCAACTTCTCAATCACAAAACTAAAGCAATATTTTCCTAATCATAAATCATGGGTGTCAAAATCATAGTTGTCCTCATTATGTCATAAGTAATAATTTATGTCCAAATCAAAGGTATAGGCCTAGTCAAGGAAATAATCCTTGTAGTCACAGTCACAGTCATAGGAAATGTCCATAGTCATATGCGATGTTCATAGTCCAAAAGGGAAAATAATTCTCATAGTCATAAGTCATTGTCATAGGCAATGTTTATATGTCCCAAAATCAAAGGCTTATGTCATAGTCCAAAGGCATATGCTTTCAAAGGCCACAGTTCTATAGTCATAGTCACGGTTACAGTCTTATTTGTCCTCGAATCATAACAGTTCTTAATTCAGTCCAAGAGTGTAAACACAGATTCGAAGAGAGAGAGAGATTTGGCATATTCCTTTATTCCTTTAATTTCATGTCACAAATAAAACAAAATATTCAGATCTAGAAATAACCAACTTACAGAAAATAGATCTAGAAAAGAAGGAAAGCGTGGCTATGATTCGTGCGTCGTTGCTTGAAACTTGTTTGAGCTAGCCTTTGAATTCTTCACTTGAAACTTTGATTTGAATCCCTCCTTAAAAGTCTTTTAGCAGCATCTCCTCGTCTTGAATCATATTTTATTTTATTTATTTAATTAAAGAGGAGAGGAAGAGGCCATGAATCTAAGCAGCATAAGGATAGAAGAGAGAGGTGCAAAGAGGAATGGAGACTAGGGCTGTTTATATAGCTGCTCAAGACCTTATCGTACACGCAGCGCTGAGTCAGCATTGAACCCAGTTAAGAAAATAGTCCAGGTACGTAGATGAATCTAGCCAAACCTTATCATACACGCAGCACTGAGTCAGCATTGGGTCCCACAAGCTATTTTGGCGTAGAAATTTGAATTTCGAATGAATTGTTTTGGCATAGAAGTTTGATTTTCGAACTTTTGAATTTCTGGAATTTATTTAACTGTTTTATTCACATGAAATATTCTTATATGTATACAATTCCTCTAATGACCATTTTACGCGTATATATATACGCACAACTTTCATTTTATTTTCAAAATTCAAATGATGTTGCCATATTTCATTGACTGTAGCCTTATCTTAAATTTTATCTTTTGCATATATATATATATTTATATTCTCATATGTATATATATATTTTCTTTATTTCCTTATATGTACGTTCTTATCCTTTCAAATTTTGAATTTGTATACGTACATATATTTGCATGTTCAGTTGGCCCTCTCTAAAACAAAGATAAAATAATTATGCCGCCGCCGGGGTTCGAACCCCCGACCTCCATGCTACAAATCCAATGCCTTAACCAACTGAGCTACAGAGGCTTTTGTTAATAAGTCTTAGAACAAAAATAATTATTGTTCTCTCCTTACTTCTCTTTTTTTCATGTTAGTTTGAATACTTAAATTAAACAACTACATGGATCTTTTTCTTTTAATTTTTCTTTTAAAAATTAATTATACTTTAATTTGAGAATCTTAATGTCACAGAATTACGGGGTGTTACATTCTCCCCCACTTAAAAGGATTTCGTCCCCGAAATCTTCAAGTTAGGAAGAATGTGTCCTACCATCCTATCACCCATCTACTCAACCATTCAATCACAGGCATTCATTGTCCTTAAAAGATTTCTAATGCTTTCATGTTCATATGCATAGTGTGTGTATATGTCTCTATCTAATGCAAAATCAGGCGGTCTACTGATTCAGTTGACCTCCTTAATGCAAATCATGTTAGTGCCATGTGTCCAATCATGCATACAAACATCCCTAGTGATGTAAATACTACATGCGTGCACAGCCATTCAACCATATGCAACGCCCATATGATATCATATCAAGTTCAACTTATAAACAAATGCATATATGTAAATGCAATATGAGAGCGTCCAAACTTGATCTAGTGCCTAATACGTATACATATGCATCCACGAGCAACCATTTGCAACCACTTGCAACCATTCAACCATAACATGTTTCAAATACATGTTTACATCTATTGGCTTCTACCTAAGGATCGCAGATACGACCTAGAGGATATACTTTGGAAAGAGAGAAACAACTACGCGTAAAGCTCCTAAACAGAGAAATCAAGGATGCACCCTTAAGAAAAAAGGGCATGTTGCTAGTATCTAGACTTCTTGAGCTTTACTCCACTGTATCTCAACCAATTTATCTTCACGATTGTGAAGTTCCTAACCTCCATTTCCAAAATAAACAGATGTCAATCACGGTACCAAGTGTATGATTAGAGGTCTCTCCCTTATCCACCATGCCATAACTATAAGGGTTGAAAGATCACTACGCGCTTTTTAGAGCGTCTGTCACAACTATTCATCTCTCACGCAAACCATCCTCGTTGAACTCGACATTCCTCAAGTACAAGCCCCAAAGGCCTAAACCATTATCAGACAAGCATCCAAGGAATATCTCCTCCGAATTTAGACGATCTACGTGATATGATATAAACAAACTCGATAACTATTCTCAAACCCCTACTATCCAAAAATAAACGGGTCGAACCACCCACTGGGTTTGAGACTGATTGGGATCTTCTTACTATACAAGTACTAAGGTGCAGAGACTTAACTATGGAAGCAAATATGAACAGATGCGAAGTGCTAAAACCGAAGGAAAGAGTATGAACAGAAAACTAGATTCTTTCCAACAGAAACTTTTACCACCTATCTCCTAGGTATGCTTAGCATGTACTTGTCCTTCTAAAAATCTTGTCCCTCGTCCTTGCCCTTGTCTTTAATTATATGCCCTATCATACTCTAGTAAGGATACTTCCTCTTTTATAATTTCTTCCTCCTTCGTGAGCTAACCTATCTCCATGCATTCCTCATCCTAGGGTTTTGTCCCTTTTGCCAAACTCCTCATCCCTTTCCATGTATTGCTATGTTGGAAAATCTCTCGAAAACTGCTTCCATCATACAGAAAAACCTTATAAACTTGAAAGAAGACTGGCCGTAAGTGAAACGAATACGGCTATAGATGGAGGACGGGCACTACTTTGCCCTTCGATGAGGTTACCTCCCAGAAAGCCAGGAGCCCCAGAGACTAAAGAAAGAAGGAGACAAGAATTCAAACAGAGGAAGAGAAGACAGTGCATATGGCTTTGGGGAATATTCCTTTAAAACAAAACTTTTCTTTTGAAAATGCTTCTTTAAAAACCATTTTGAAAAATAATTTTTCAAATCCTTTATCTGATCCGGTAACCTTCAGCTCTGATACCACGTGTAACACCCCACGTCCGTTAGTGTCACTCACAAAGGGAATGCACTAAGTTGTGTGGAGCATTTTGGGTAAAAGATGCAGATAAATTACAAGACAGACAAATTATTAAACAGTGGAAAATAGAACTTTGCTTTATTGATAAAATAGTCTGTACAAGATTCTTTTACAATATCAGAGTATCATCTGTCTTTATAAAATAAAGAAGCATGAAAATACATTTATATATTCCCCAATGTAGCAAGAGCCAGCCATAGCATCTGGAAGAGAATCCAAAGACAACTTCGTCAAATCTTCAAGCTGGGAAAGAGCAACGGTCCAGTCTAATCCTGAGTTATACTATTCCCTCCTCAACTACCTGGGGGGGGGGGGGAACGGAAGAAAAGAAGACGAAAGAAAAACAGAGTCAGACATAAAGCCTGAGTAAGTTCAGTAACTTCTAGCATGTGAACATGGAAAAACAAAACGACATGAATTAACTGAATACAAGATTACACCATGACGATAAGGTCAACAAGATTAGACAAGGTAGTCACAAGATATGCTAAGATGACTGGATACGCTCTAATACTTTCGCACTACTTCCTTGTTATACTGGTTTCTATATCTCTACACCACCTAACTAGTGTTCAACTAGTAACGATAACGTGATCCCAACCCCTGTAGTTTCCATTGCCTTCAGGCATACATTTATTATTTATTACCTAGATCTAGTTTAGGGTTTTCGATCAAGTGCTTTCTAGATTTAACTATAGTTTTATGCTATCTGCTGAACGCTTTTCGAGTCCAGGGTTTATGCCACCTAGTCCAACTAGGGATTACGCTACCTGTCGAACAATGCCCCCAAGTCTAAGACACACTACCTAGAGTTGTATATGTTCCTAGGCTTCCCCACGCATGTATCGCGAATCGTTATCGCTTGTCTAGATGCACATGTCCTGTAATATGCGATCCGAGTCCTGTGACAGGGCAAATCAAGGAATACAGAACTCGGTCGGGAGCTTTCAGATATCTGCCGATGCAGATGCTAAGGTCTGTTTTTATTCCAGTGGCTATGGTCCCACTTGACCCCTCCCTCAGCTAATGAAAGGCACACCTTGTAAAATGAGAACTATACGTCGGCCCCCGGTGCCCCACTATCCTATGGCCATCCGCAACCATAACTAGATAGCAAGTATATGGTCTTTTGGAGTTCTCCGCCTTTCCACTTCACGTATCTCGATTGACTCAAGATGGATGGTAGACGACGAGTTGCTATCACAGGGCTACCGTCTTCTCGCCGAATCACGCTGGTCCATCCCAGTCTTTAGGTTGCCACATATATATTGCAACCAAGGCATACCCTCGGTTCTTCTAACGCAGACCTTAACCTCTGTGAGCCCAGGATGATCATCTGCAGCCTCACAGAGGGATACCAAGAGTACCCTCACGTCCCCTCGAAGCCTCGGGCTTCGTAACCCAATTCGTTGGAGCCTTCTTAAAACCAGATGGATGTCCGCTCCTTCGTGTTATACTAAGAATTACTACTTAGTTCTACTAACTAAGGTTTACCACTTAGTTTCCAAATTCCTTGTTTTCTTAACTAAGTTTTACTACATAGTCCCTTTTTCAACTGAGGTTTACTACTTAGTTTTCTTTCTCGCCAGGTTGGGTTGGTTAAGTGTCTTTAGTCGATTCAAGCTATCTTAACCCTCTTCCCTTATCCTATTACACTGGTTAAGTGTTATCCCTTTATGCTTTTTACTTAACCCTATTCATTTATCATATTCTGATGGTTAAGCGTTCAAGTTTACTTAACCCTATGGTCTAGTACAGCTAACATATTAATTTGGCTAAGTGTATTACTTAACCCCAAGCTCTAGTCTAATTAACATGTTAAATTGGCTAAGTGTATTAACTTTACTTAACCCCACCTTCTAGTCTAGTCAACATGTTAATTTGGCTAAGTATTCCCATGGACTTAACCCTCCCATTCTAGCTTTAACTGTGCTAAGTTGGTTAAGTGTTCCTTAACCTTCCCATTCTAGCTTAACCGTGTTAGGTTGGTTAAGTGTTCCTATGGACTTAACCTTCCCATTCTAGCTTAACTTTGTTAAGTCGGTTAAGTGTTCCTATGGACTTAACCCACCCATTCTTGCTTAACTGTGTTAAATTGGTTAAGTGTTTCTATGGACTTAACTCTCCCATTCTTGTTCTAGCTTTAATTAATAAATTAAAGCCGCAACCTCTCACATTAGACAGATATTGCTGCGGTTACTGGATGTGCCGGTCGGTTCCGGGCAGGTTTACACCGCAACTCAGTCTAACCTCGGGTTAGGCATATTCATGTTTTCTAAGTTCAAAGGGTTTTTGATTAATTTCCAAATCTGGTTTTGAAAACAACCATCCCGTCCTTCGGATCAGTTAGGGATAGCCAGGGAGGGCAGGAAACTTGTATTTTCCAAACCCAAGCCTAGACACTATCCTCTCTGTCACCCTAGAACCTTCTGGTCTATGTGTTATAAAAAGGGATGTTATCAAAATACTTTTCTTTTGTTTATAAATTGTTAACAATTTATTCCAAAAGCCCATTTCCCCTTTTTAGACAAATTTGGCCTATATTTATTTGTCAAGCCTACTAGTATACTTATATTCTAGGCCCAAGTCCTAACCCAACATGCAGTTTAGGCCATTTCCTATTTCATTGCCGAAACTTGATTAAATATCCTAGTTTATAATTTATGGCCAAAACTTAACCAAGTTACATATTTTGTGGTAAATGAACAATTTAACATTTATGACGAATTCTATAAGTAAATTACTCCTAATTTACTTATTTCATTACTACTCTTTTAATGTACATTGTCACATTTATTATTATAGCCCATTCTCTCTTATTTATCATATTTATACTTTTTGGTATGTAAATTATACCAAATTTAGTGTCGCTAACCATAATTTATTCTAAACATGACAATTGCTCACAATTATGAATAAATTCAAAATTGTGCTAATATACTTATTCCAAATCAACCTTAATTAACCCAATCTTGGTTTAACATCCTAATTCGCAATTTATGGCAAAACTAGAATTGTTTTTCTAGTTTACATTTTATGCCTAAAATTTAGCTTACTTACTAACGCTAAATTTAATATGTCAAAATCACATATTCCCTAATCCATGTCAAATTTCCCCGTTTTCATTTTAATATGCATGTCATAATACATATTCCAAATTATGCCAATTTCCAAGTTTACAATTACGTTCATATTCATTTCCATGTTTTTCCCCAAATCGCATTCCCACCGTTCGAATAATCGTGATTCATCCTAGATTATAAATAAATCTAGATTCGTAGATAAAAAGGGAATGAATCAAAATGACAAGAAGGAATAATTGGCATAAAAAGGTTTGGATAACAATGCAGGATCAAGAAGATGGGTAGACCTAACTAAATAGATAAATTCCCACTGTCTTAAAACCAAAGAATGGGCAAAATAGGTTCAAGAACGTGGGTAGACCTAACTTAATAGGTAAATTCCCACTGTCTTAAAACCAAAGAAAAACCAAGGAACAGGTTGAATAAAAAATTGGGTTTAGACCCAACTTCTCAATCACAAAACTAAAGCAATATTTTCCTAATCATAAATCATGGGTGTCAAAATCACAGTTGTCCTCATTATGTCATAAGTAATAATTTATGTCCAAATCAAAGGTATAGGCCTAGTCAAGGAAATAATCCTTGTAGTCACAGTCACAGTCATAGGAAATGTCCATAGTCATATGCGATGTTCATAGTCCAAAAGGGAAAATAATTCTTATAGTCATAAGTCATTGTCATAGGCAATGTTTATATGTCCCAAAATCAAAGGCTTATGTCATAGTCCAAAGGCATATGCTTTCAAAGGCCACAGTTCTATAGTCATAGTCACGGTTACAGTCTTATTTGTCCTCGAATCATAACAGTTCTTAATTCAGTCCAAGAGTGTAAACACAGATTCGAAGAGAGAGAGAGATTTGGCATATTCCTTTATTCCTTTAATTTCATGTCACAAATAAAACAAAATATTCAGATCTAGAAATAACCAACTTACAGAAAATAGATCTAGAAAAGAAGGAAAGCGTGGCTATGATTCGTGCGTCGTTGCTTGAAACTTGTTTGAGCTAGCCTTTGAATTCTTCACTTGAAACTTTGATTTGAATCCCTCCTTAAAAGTCTTTTAGCAGCATCTCCTCGTCTTGAATCATATTTTATTTTATTTATTAATTTAATTAAAGAGGAGAGGAAGAGGCCACGAATCTAAGCAACATAAGGATAGAAGAGAGAGGTGCAAAGAGGAATGGAGACTAGGGCTGTTTATATAGCTGCTCAAGACCTTATCGTACACGCAGCGCTGAGTCAGCATTGAACCCAGTTAAGAAAATAGTCCAGGTACGTAGATGAATCTAGCCAAACCTTACCATACACGCAGCGCTGAGTCAGCATTGGGTCCCACAAGCTATTTTGGCGTAGAAATTTGAATTTCGAATGAATTGTTTTGGCGTAGAAGTTTGATTTTCGAACTTTTGAATTTCTGGAATTTATTTAACTGTTTTATTCACATGAAATATTCTTATATGTATACAATTCCTCTAATGACCATTTTACGCGTATATATATACGCACAACTTTCATTTTATTTTCAAAATTCAAATGATGTTGCCATATTTCATTGACTGTAGCCTTATCTTAAATTTTATCTTTTGCATATATATATATATTTATATTCTCATATGTATATATATATTTTCTTTATTTCCTTATATGTACGTTCTTATCCTTTCAAATTTTGAATTTGTATACGTACATATATTTGCATGTTCAGTTGGCCCTCTCTAAAACAAAGATAAAAAAATTATGCCGCCGCCGGGGTTCGAACCCCCGACCTCCATGCTACAAATCCAATGCCTTAACCAACTGAGCTACTGAGGCTTTTCTTAATAAGTCTTAGAACAATAATTATTATTGTTCTCTCCTTACTTCTCTTTTTTTCATGTTAGTTACAATACTTAAATTAAACAACTACATGGATCTTTTTCTTTTAATTTTTCTTTTAAAAATTAATTATACTTTAATTTGAGAATCTTAATGTCACAGAATTACGGGGTGTTACAGGTACACCTAGTTCCGTCTGTCGATGTTGGGGTGGTAAAGGCCCATTTCCGTCATTCTGTTTCTGTGCCGTCT
>JASFAX010000409.1:10000-12500 GCA_030737875.1 Allium sativum
TTTCCCATGAGCGGCCACGTTTCACCAGGGTTTCTGCTTGATACGTCCTATTTTCGAAAAAACCGAAAAAATCCAGCCAAAACCAAGCTTTCCTGTAATTGCCCACATTTCAGCATGGTTCTAGCTAGATTTGGCCAGTTTTCGGAAAAACTGGTGAAATCCAACCAAAACCAAACTTTTCCGAGATCGCAACAAAAATATTTTTAAAAATATTTTTAAAAAATTTGGGGAGGGCACTTCCATCGAAAACATTTTCAAAAAAATTTTTTTTTAAATTTTTTTTTTTTTAAATATTTAAAAATTAATATTTTTAAATATTTAAAAAAAAAAAAAATATTTCTCCGAAAAATCCACACAAAAAAAATTTGTTGATCGACCAATGTTTCAGCTTGCGTTTTGCCTGATCCATTTTGGTCGATCCTTCCCCTTCCTCCTCCTCCTCACCCTCCCCCCCCAATATAGGAATATATGGAATTTAGCCTAATATGACCCCGGTAGTCCAAAGTGTCTCTGCTACGTAGGTAAATCCGACCACATTTTTTTTTGTGGTTTTACCATGTAGTCACTGGGTTTTTGAGTGATCCGCATGTGTTTTCCGAATCTGGCACTTTGCCAAGTGCCAAATCTGGTACTTTGGCAAATCTGGTACTTTGCCAAATCCAAGGCGTGCCAAGCCCGATGCGCACACGTGAAAATTCAATGTTTCACCGTGTTTTTCAGCCTGGTACTTTGGCAAACCTGGTACTTTGCCAAGTGCCAAATCTGGTACTTTGCCAAATCCAAGCTGTGCCAAGCCCGATGCGCACACGTGAAAATCTAACGTTTCACCGTGTTTTTCACCATTTTTTGAGTGCCAAATCTGGTACTTTGGCAAATGTGGTACTTTGCCAAATCCAAGGCGTGCGGAGCCCGATTAGCACACGCGAAAATTCGATGTTTCACCGTGTTTTTTAGCCTGGTACTTTGGCAAACCTGGTACTTTGCCAAATGGCAAATCTGGTACTTTGCCAAATCCAAGGCGTGCCAAGCCCGATTAGCACACGTGAAAATTCAATGTTTCACCGTGTTTTTCAGCTTGGTACTTTGGCAAACCTGGTACTTTGCCAAGTGCCAAATCTGGTACTTTGCCAAATCCAAGGCGTGCGGAGCCCGATTAGCACACGTGAAAATCCAATGTTTCACCGTGTTTTTAAGCCCTTTTTGAGTGCCAAAATCTGGTACTTTGGCAAATCTGGTACTTTGGCAAATCTGGTACTTTGCCAAATCCAAGGCGTGCCAAGCCCGATGCGCACACGTGAAAATTCGATGTTTCACCGTGTTTTTTAGCCTGGTACTTTGGCAAACCTGGTACTTTGCCAAGTGCCAAATCTGGTACTTTGCCAAGTGCCAAATCGTGCGGAGCCCGATTAGCACACGTGAAAATTCAATGTTTCACCGTGTTTTTCAGCCTGGTACTTTGGCAAACCTGGTACTTTGCCAAGTGCCAAATCTGGTACTTTGCCAAATCCAAGGCGAGCGGAGCCCGATTAGCACACGTGAAAATTCAATGTTTCACCGTGTTTTTAAGCCCTTTTTGAGTGCCAAATCTGGTACTTTGCAAAGTGCCAAATCTGGTACTTTGCCAAACCCGGTACTTTGCCAAAACCAAGCCGTGCCGAGCCCGATGCGCACACGTGAAAATCCAATGTTTTACCATGTTTTTCAGTCTTTTTTGAGTGCCAAAATCTGGTACTTTGGAAATTTGGTACTTTGCCAAATCCAAGGCGTGCCGAGCCCGATTAGCACACGCGAAAATTCGATGTTTCACCGTGTTTTTCAGCCTGGTACTTTGGCAAACCTGGTACTTTGCCAAGTGCCAAATCTGGTACTTTGCCAAATCCAAGGCGTGCCAAGCCCGATGAGCACACGTAAAAATTCAATGTTTCACCATGTTTTTAAGCCTTTTTTGAGTGCCAAATCTGGTACTTTGCAAAGTGTCGAATCTGGTACTTTGCCAAACCTGGTACTTTGCCAAAACCAAGCCGTGCCGAGCCCGATTAGCACACGTGAAAATCCAATGTTTCACCGTGTTTTTCTCTATTTTTTGAGTGCCAAATCTGGTACTTTGGCAAATTTGGTACTTTGCCAAATCCAAGGCGTGCCGAGCCCGATGAGCACACGTAAAAATTCGATGTTTCACCGTGTTTTTCAGCCTGGTACTTTGCCAAGTGCCAAACCTGGTACTTTGCCAAATCCAAGGCGTGCCAAGCCCGATGAGCACACGTAAAAATTCAATGTTTCACCATGTTTTTAAGCCTTTTTTGAGTGCCAAATCTGGTACTTTGCAAAGTGCCGAATCTGGTACTTTGCCAAACCTGGTACTTTGCCAAAACGAAGCCGTGCCGAGCCCGATGCGCACACGTGAAAATCCAATGTTTCACTGTGTTTTTCACTATTTTTTGAGTGCCAAATCTGGTACTCTGACAAATCCAAGGCGTGCCAAGCCCGATGCGCACACGTC
>JASFAX010000409.1:42500-45000 GCA_030737875.1 Allium sativum
TTCGGAAAAACTGGTGAAATCCAACTAAAACCAAACTTTTCCGAGATATCGCCCACGTTTCAGCATGGTTTCTTCCTGATCAGTCCCGTTTTCGAGAAAATAGGAAAATCTCGCGGAAACCAAAGATTCCCGTAATCGCCCATGTTTCTGCTTGATACGTCCAGTTTTCGAAAAAACTGGGAAATCTTGCCAGAACCGAACTTTCCCATGAGCGGCCACGTTTCACCAGGGTTTCTGCTTGATACGTCCTATTTTCGAAAAAACCGAAAAAATCCAGCCAAAACCAAGCTTTCCTGTAATTGCCCACATTTCAGCATGGTTCTAGCTAGATTTGGCCAGTTTTCGGAAAAACTGGTGAAATCCAACCAAAACCAAACTTTTCCGAGATCGCAACAAAAATATTTTTAAAAATATTTTTAAAAAATTTGGGGAGGGCACTTCCATCGAAAACATTTTCAAAAAAATTTTTTTTTAAATTTTTTTTTTTTTAAATATTTAAAAATTAATATTTTTAAATATTTAAAAAAAAAAAAAATATTTCTCCGAAAAATCCACACAAAAAAAATTTGTTGATCGACCAATGTTTCAGCTTGCGTTTTGCCTGATCCATTTTGGTCGATCCTTCCCCTTCCTCCTCCTCCTCACCCTCCCCCCCCAATATAGGAATATATGGAATTTAGCCTAATATGACCCCGGTAGTCCAAAGTGTCTCTGCTACGTAGGTAAATCCGACCACATTTTTTTTTGTGGTTTTACCATGTAGTCACTGGGTTTTTGAGTGATCCGCATGTGTTTTCCGAATCTGGCACTTTGCCAAGTGCCAAATCTGGTACTTTGGCAAATCTGGTACTTTGCCAAATCCAAGGCGTGCCAAGCCCGATGCGCACACGTGAAAATTCAATGTTTCACCGTGTTTTTCAGCCTGGTACTTTGGCAAACCTGGTACTTTGCCAAGTGCCAAATCTGGTACTTTGCCAAATCCAAGCTGTGCCAAGCCCGATGCGCACACGTGAAAATCTAACGTTTCACCGTGTTTTTCACCATTTTTTGAGTGCCAAATCTGGTACTTTGGCAAATGTGGTACTTTGCCAAATCCAAGGCGTGCGGAGCCCGATTAGCACACGCGAAAATTCGATGTTTCACCGTGTTTTTTAGCCTGGTACTTTGGCAAACCTGGTACTTTGCCAAATGGCAAATCTGGTACTTTGCCAAATCCAAGGCGTGCCAAGCCCGATTAGCACACGTGAAAATTCAATGTTTCACCGTGTTTTTCAGCTTGGTACTTTGGCAAACCTGGTACTTTGCCAAGTGCCAAATCTGGTACTTTGCCAAATCCAAGGCGTGCGGAGCCCGATTAGCACACGTGAAAATCCAATGTTTCACCGTGTTTTTAAGCCCTTTTTGAGTGCCAAAATCTGGTACTTTGGCAAATCTGGTACTTTGGCAAATCTGGTACTTTGCCAAATCCAAGGCGTGCCAAGCCCGATGCGCACACGTGAAAATTCGATGTTTCACCGTGTTTTTTAGCCTGGTACTTTGGCAAACCTGGTACTTTGCCAAGTGCCAAATCTGGTACTTTGCCAAGTGCCAAATCGTGCGGAGCCCGATTAGCACACGTGAAAATTCAATGTTTCACCGTGTTTTTCAGCCTGGTACTTTGGCAAACCTGGTACTTTGCCAAGTGCCAAATCTGGTACTTTGCCAAATCCAAGGCGAGCGGAGCCCGATTAGCACACGTGAAAATTCAATGTTTCACCGTGTTTTTAAGCCCTTTTTGAGTGCCAAATCTGGTACTTTGCAAAGTGCCAAATCTGGTACTTTGCCAAACCCGGTACTTTGCCAAAACCAAGCCGTGCCGAGCCCGATGCGCACACGTGAAAATCCAATGTTTTACCATGTTTTTCAGTCTTTTTTGAGTGCCAAAATCTGGTACTTTGGAAATTTGGTACTTTGCCAAATCCAAGGCGTGCCGAGCCCGATTAGCACACGCGAAAATTCGATGTTTCACCGTGTTTTTCAGCCTGGTACTTTGGCAAACCTGGTACTTTGCCAAGTGCCAAATCTGGTACTTTGCCAAATCCAAGGCGTGCCAAGCCCGATGAGCACACGTAAAAATTCAATGTTTCACCATGTTTTTAAGCCTTTTTTGAGTGCCAAATCTGGTACTTTGCAAAGTGTCGAATCTGGTACTTTGCCAAACCTGGTACTTTGCCAAAACCAAGCCGTGCCGAGCCCGATTAGCACACGTGAAAATCCAATGTTTCACCGTGTTTTTCTCTATTTTTTGAGTGCCAAATCTGGTACTTTGGCAAATTTGGTACTTTGCCAAATCCAAGGCGTGCCGAGCCCGATGAGCACACGTAAAAATTCGATGTTTCACCGTGTTTTTCAGCCTGGTACTTTGCCAAGTGCCAAACCTGGTACTTTGCCAAATCCAAGGCGTGCCAAGCCCGATGAGCACACGTAAAAATTCAATGTTTCACCATGTTTTTAAGCCTTT
>JASFAX010004001.1:0-40747 GCA_030737875.1 Allium sativum
AGGTCGAAATCTTAAACTACCAATTCGAACTGTGACGGTGGTTGACAAAAATGGGTGGGGTGCAACACGAGGACTTCCCAGGAGGTCACCCATCCTAGTACTACTCTCGCCCAAGCACGCTTAACTTCGGAGTTCTAATGGGATCTGGTGCTTTAGCGCTGGTATGATCGCACCCATCAGGAAGCAGATTAGTAAAGTATTAAAGCAGGAGCTGGAGATTGTAGGGAAATGCAGCGGTTAACGGCAACAACGTTTGAAATTCTTGCAAATGACATTAAATTTGACAACAAATTGATAAAAAGAAACAAGGGACACGCTAAATTTGCAATTAAATTGGAACAAGAACGAAATGAAGGAATAATAACCACAAATTCAAACAGCGACGGTGAGAATGGAATATGGAAAGAATTTGAAAAAAGACACAAAATTTGACCAAAAAAAATGATAAAAACAAACGAGCGAACACGCTAAATTTGCAATTAAAAAGAATCAAGAACGAAATAAAGGAATTAAAAGGACAAATTCAAACATCGACGTTGAGAATTTAATATGGAATGAATTCGAAGAAAGAAATCATTGTCAGCTTTTGAAATTCAAGAAGACATAGTGAGAACGTTAAATTTGAAAATAAAAGTAAATTAAAATGTAAAAAAATGGAAAAAATACAAGTTCTAATTTTGAATTAAAAAAACAAAACGAAAAAGGACGAAATCTCAAACTGCAAATTCGAACTGTGACGATGGTTGACAAAAAAGGGAGGGGTGCTACACGAGGACTTCCCAGGATGTCACCCATCCTAGTACTACTCTCGCCCAAGCACGCTTATCTTCGGAGTTCTGATGGGATCCGGTGCTTTAGTGCTGGTATGATCGCACCCGTCAGGAAGCGGATTGGTAAATTATTAAAGCAGGAGCAGGAGATTGTAGAGAAATGTAACGGTTAACGGCAACAACATTTGAAATTCTTGCAAATGAAATTAAAAAATTTGACAACAAATTGATAAAAAGAAACAAGGGAACACGCTAAATTTGCAACTAAAATGAATTAAGAACGAAATGAAGGAATTAAAACCACAAATTCAAGAAGCGACGGTGAGTATGGAATAAGGAAAGAATTTGAAAAAAGACATTAAATTTGAGTAAAAAATGATAAAAACAAACGAGGGAACGCGCTAAATTTGCAATTAAAAAGAATCAAGAACGAAACGAAGGAATTAAAAGGACAAATTCAAAATCAACGTTGAGAATGTAATATGGAAAGAATTGGAAGAAAGAAATCATTGTCAGCTTTTGAAATTCAAGAAGACATTGTGAGAATGTTAAATTTGAAAATAAAAGGAAATTAAAATGTAAAAAAAAGGAAAAAAAATACAAGTTCTAATTATGAAGTAAAAAAACAAAACAAAAAAGGACGAAATCTTAAACTGCAAATTCGAACTGCGACGGCTGTTGACAAAAAAGGGAAGGGGGAACACGAGGACTTCCCAGGAGGTCACCCATCCTAGTACTAATCTCGCCCAAGCACGCTTAACTTCGGAGTTCTGATGGGATCCGGTGCTTTAGTGCTGGTATGATCGCACTCGTCAGGAAGCGGAATGGTAAAGTATTAAAGCAGGAGCTGGAGATTGTAGAGAAATGCAGCGGTTAACGGCAACAACGTTTGAAATTCTTGCAAATGACATTAAATTTGACAACAAAATGATAAAAAGAAACAAGGGAACACGCTAAATTTGCAATTAAAATGAATCAAGAACGAAATGAAGGAATAATAACCACAAATTCAAACAGCGACGGTGGGAATGGAATATGGAAAGAATTTGAAAAAAGATATTAAATTTGTAAAAAGAATGATAAAAACAAACGAGGGAACACGCTGAATTTGCAATTAAAAAGAATCAAGAACGAATTTAGGAATTAAAAGGAAAAATTCAAACATCGACGTTGAGAATGTAATATGGAAAGAATTGAAAGAAAGAAATCATTGTCAGCTTTTGAAATTCAAGAAGACATTGTGAGAATGCTAAATTTGAAAATAAAAGGAAATTAAAATGTAAAAAAAAAAGGAAAAAAAATACAAGTTCTAATTATGAAGTAAAAAACCAAACAAAAAAGGACGAAATCTTAAACTGCAAATTTGAACTGTGACGGTGGTTGACAAAAAAGGGAGTGGTGCAACACGAGGACTTCCCAGGAGGTCACCCATCCTAGTACTACTCTCGCCCAAGCACGCTTATCTTCGGAGTTCTGATCGGATCCGGTGCTTTAGTGCTGGTATGATCGCACCCGTCAGGAAGCGGATTGGTAAAGTATTAAAGCAGGAGCTGGAGATTGTAGAGAAATGCAGCGGTTAACGGCAACAACGTTTGAAATTCTTGCGAATGACATTAAATTTGACAACAAATTGATAAAAAGAAACAAGGGAACACGCTAAGATTTGCAATTAAAATGAATCAAGAACGAAATGAAGGAATAATAACCACAAATTCAAACAGCGACGGTGAGAATGGAATATGGAAAGAATTTCAAAAAAGACATTAAATTTGACAAAAAAAATGATAAAAACAAATGAGGGAACACGCTAAATTTGCAATTAAAAAGAATCAAGAACGAAATGAAGGAATTAAAAGGACAAATTCAAACATCGATGTTGAGAATGTAATACGGAAAGAATTGGAAGAACGAAATCATTGTCAGCTTTTGTAATTCAAGAAGATATAGTGAGAACGTTAAATTTGAAAAAAAGGGAAATTAAAATGTAAAAAAAAAGGAAAAAAGTACAAGTTCTAATTATGAAGTAAAAAAACAAACAAAAAAGGAAGAAATCTTAAACTGCAAATTCGAACTATGACGGTGGTTGACAAAAAAGGGAGGGGTGCAACACGAGGACTTCCCAGGAGGTCTCCCATCCTAGTACTACTCTCGCACAAGCACGTTAAACTTTGGTGTTCTGACGAGATCCGGTGCTTTAGTGCTGGTATGATCGCACCCGTCAGGAAGCGGATTGGTAAAGTATTAAAGCAAGAGCTTGAGACCGTAGAGAAATGCAGGGGTTAACGGTGACAACGTTTGAAATTCTTGCGAATGACATTAAATTTGACAACAAATTGATAAAAAGAAACAAGGGAACACGCTAAATTTGCAATTAAAATGAATCAAGAACGAAATGAAGGAATTAAAACCACAAATTCAAACAGCGACGGTGAGAATGGAATATGGAAAGAATTTGAAAAAAGACATTAAATTTGACAAAAAAAATGATAAAAACAAACGAGGGAACACGCTAAATTTGCAATTAAAAAGAATCAAGAACGAAATGAAGGAATTAAAAGGAAAAATTCAAATATCGACATTGAGAATGTAATATGGAAAGAATTGTAAGAAAGAAAGCATTGTCAACTTTTGAAATTCAAGAAGACATAGTAAGAATGTTAAATTTGAAAATAAAAGGAAATTAAAATGTAAAAAAAAGGAAAAAAAATACAAGTTCTAATTATGAAGTAAAAAAACAAAACAAAAAAGGACGAAATCTTAAACTGCGAATTTGAACTGTGACGGTGGTTGACAAAAAAGGGAGTGGTGCAACACGAGGACTTCCCAGGAGGTCACCCATCCTAGTACTACTCTCGCCCAAGCACGCTTAACTTCGGAGTTCTGATGGGATCCAGTGCTTTAGTGCTGGTATGATCGCACCCGTCAGGAAGCGGATTGGTAAAGTATTAAAGCAGGAGCTGGAGATTGTAGAGAAATGCAGCGGTTAACGGCAACAACGTTTGAAATTCTTGCGAATGACATTAAATTTGACAACAAATTGATAAAAAGAAATAAGGGAACACGCTAAGATTTGCAATTAAAATGAATCAAGAACGAAATGAAGGAATAATAACCACAAATTCAAACAGAGACGGTGAGAATGAAATATGGAAAGAATTTCAAAAAAGACATTAAATTTGACAAAAAAAATGATAAAAACAAATGAGGGAACACGCTAAATTTGCAATTAAAAAGAATCAAGAACGAAATGAAGGAATTAAAAGGACAAATTCAAACATCGACGTTGAGAATGTAATATGGAAAGAATTGGAAGAACGAAATTATTGTCAGCTTTTGTAATTCAAGAAGATATAGTGAGAACGTTAAATTTGAAAAAAAAAGGAAATTAAAATGTAAAAAAAAGGAAAAAAATACATGTTCTAATTATGAAGTAAAAAAACAAAACAAAAAAGGATGAAATCTTAAACTGCAAATTCGAACTATGACGGTGGTTGACAAAAAAGGGAGGGGTGCAACACGAGGACTTCCCAGGAGGTCACCCGTCCTAGTACTACTCTCGCCCAAGCACGCTTAACTACGGAGTTCTGATGGGATCCGGTGCTTTAGTGCTGGTATGATCGCACCCGTTAGGAATCGGATTGGTAAAGGATTAAAGCAGGAGCTGGAGATTGTGGAGAAATGCAGCGGTTAACGGCAACAACGTTTGAAATTCTTGCAAGTGACATTAAATTTGACCACAAATTGATAAAAAGAAACAAGGGAATACGCCAAATTTGCAATTAAAAAGAATCAAGAACGAAATGAAGGAATCAAAACCACAAATTCAAACCGCGACGTTGAGAATGGAATATGGAAAGAATTTGAAAAAGATATTAAATTTGACCAAAAAAAATGATAAAAACAAACGAGGGAACACGCTAAATTTGCAATTAAAAAGAATCAAGAACGAAATGAAGAATTAAAAGGACAAATTCAAACATCGACGTTGAGAATGTAATATGGAAAGAATTGGAAGAAAGAAATCATTGTCAGCTTTTGAAATTCAAGAAGACATAGTGAGAACGTTAAATTTGAAAATAAAAGGAAATTAAAACGTAAAAAAAAGGGAAAAAAATACAAGTTCTAGTTATGAAGTAAAAAAACAAAACAAAAAAGTATGAAATCTTAAACTGCAAATTCGAACTATGATGGTGGTTGACAAAAAAGGGAGGGGTGCAACACGAGGACTTCCCAGGAGGTCACCCATCCTAATACTACTCTTGCCCAAGCACGCTTATTGTCGGAGTTCTGATGGGATCCGGTGCTTTAGTGCTGGTGTGATCGCACCCGTTAGGAAGCGGATTGTTAAAGTATTAAAGCAGAAGCAGGAGATTGTAGAGAAATGCAGCGGTTAACCGCAACAACGTTTGAAATTTTTGCAAATGTCATTAAATTTTACAACAAATTGATAAAAAGAAACAAGTGAACACGCTAATTTTGCAATTAAAAAGAATCAAGAACGAAATGAAGGAATTAAAACCACAAATTCAAACCGCGATGGCGAGAATGGAATATGGAAAGGATTTGAAAAAAGACATTAAATTTGACAAAAAAATGATAAAAAGAAACGAGGGAACACGCTAAATTTGCAATTAAAAAGAATCAAGAACGAAATGAAGATATTAAAAGGACAAATTCAAACATTGTCGTTGAGAATGTAATATGGAAAGAATTGGAAGAAAAAAAATCATTGTCCGCTTTTGAAATTCAAGAAGACATAGTGAGAACGTTAAATTTGAAAATAAAAGGAAATTAAAATGTTAAAAAAAGGAAAAAAGTACAAGTTCTAATTATGAAGTAAAAAAACAAAACAAAAAAGGACGAAATCTTAAACTGCAAATTCGAATTGTGACGGTGGTTGACAAAAAAGGGAGGGATGCAACACGAGGACTTCCCAGGAGGTCTCCCATCCTAGTACTACTCTCGCCCAAGCACGTTTAACTTTGGAGTTCTGATGGGATCCGGTGCTTTAGTGCTGGTATGATCGCACCCGCCAGGAAGCAGATTAGTAAAGTATTAAAGCTGGAGCTGGAGATTGTAGGGAAATGCAATGGTTAACGGCAACAACGTTTGAAATTCTTGCAAATGACAATAAATTTGACAGCAAATTGATAAAATGAAACAAGGGAACACACTAAATTTGCAATTAAATTGGATCAAGAACGAAATGAAGGAATAATAACCACAAATTCAAACAGCGACGGCGAGAATGGAATATGGAAAGAATTTGAAAAAAGACACTAAATTTGACAAAAAAAATTATAAAAACAAACGAGGGAACACGCTAAATTTGCAATTAAAAAGAATCAAGAACGAAATAAAGGAATTAAAAGGACAAATTCAAACATCGACGTTGAGAATTTAATATGGAAAGAATTCGAAGAAAGAAATCATTGTCAGCTTTTGAAATTCAAGAAGACATAGTGAGAACGTTAAATTTGAATATAAAAGGAAATTAAAATGTAAAAAAAAGGAAAAAAAATACAAGTTCTAATTATGAATTAAAAAAACAAAACGAAAGAGGATGAAATCTCAAACTGCAAATTCGAACTGTGACGGTGGTTGACAAAAAAGGGAGGGGGCAACACGAGGACTTCCCAGGAAGTCACCCATCTTATTACTACTCTCGCCCAAGCACGCTTAACTTCGGAGTTCTGATGGGATCCGGTGCTTTAGTGCTGGTATGATCGCACCCGTCAGGAAGCGGATTGGTAAATTATTAAAGCAGGAGCAGGAGATTGTAGAGAAATACAACGGTTAACGGCAACAACGTTTGAAATTCTTGCAAATGACATTAAATTTGACAACAAATTGATAAAAATAAACAAGGGAACACGCTAAATTTGCAATTAAAATGAATTAATAATGAAATGAAGGAATTAAAACCACAAATTCAAATAGCGACGGTGAGAATGGAATATGGAAAGAATTTGAAAAAAGACATTAAATTTGAGTAAAAAGTGATAAAAACAAACGAGGGAACGCGCTAAATTTGCAATTAAAAAGAATCAAGAACGAAATTAAGGAATTAAAAGGACAAATTCAAAATCGACGTTGGGAATGTAATATGGAAAGAATTGAAAGAAAGAAATCATTGTCAGCTTTTGAAATTCAAGAAGACATTGTGAGAATGTTAAATTTGAGAATAAAAGGAAATTAAAATGTAAAAAAAAGGAAAAAAAATACAAGTTCTAATTATGAAGTAAAAAAACAAAACAAAAAAGGACGAAATCTTAAACTGCAAATTCGAACTGCGGCGGTGGTTGACAAAAAAGGGAGGGGGGCAACACGAGGACTTCCCAGGAGGTCACCCGTCCTAGTACTAATCTCGCCCAAGCACACTTAACTTCGGAGTTCTGATGGGATTCGGTGCTTTAGTGCTGGTATGATCGCACCTGTCAGGAAGCGTATTGGTAAAGTATTAAAGCAAGAGCTAGAGATTGTAGAGGAATGCAGCGGTTAACGGCAACAACGTTTGAAATTCTTGCAACTGACTTTAAATTTGACAACAAATTGATAAAAAGAAACAAGGGAACACGCTAAATTTGCAATTAAAAAGAATCAAGAACGAAATGAAGGAATTAAAACCACAAATTCAAACCGCGACGGTGAGAATGGAATATGGAAAGAATTTGAAAAAAGACATTAAATTTGACAAAAAAATGATAAAAATAAACGAGGGAACACACTAAATTTGCAATTAAAAAGAAACAAGAACGAAATGAAGGAATTAAAAGGACAAATTCAAACACCGACGTTGAGAATGTAATATGGAAAGGATTGGAAGAAAGAAATCATTGTCAGCTTTTGAAATTCAAGAAGACATAGTGAGAACGTTAAATTTGAAAGAAAAGGAAATTAAAATGTAAAAAAAAGGAAAAAAAATACAAGTTCTAAATATGAAGTAAAAAACAAAACAAAAAAGGACGAAATCTTAAACTGCAAATTCAAACTGTGACGGTGGTTGACAAAAAAGGGAGGGGTGCAACACGATGATTTCCCAGAAGGTCACCCATCCTAGTACTACCCTCGCCCAAGCACGCTTAACTTCGGAGTTCTGATGGGATCCGGTGCTTTAGTGCTGGTATGGTCGCACCCGTCAGGAAGCGGATTGGTAAAGTATTAAAGGAGGAGCAGGAGATTGTAGAGAAATGCAACGGTTAACGGCAGCAACGTTTGAAATTCTTTCAAATGACATTAAATTTGACAACAAATTGATAAAAAGGAAAAAGGGAACACGCTAAATTTGCAATTAAAATGAATTAAGAACGAAATAAAGGAATTAAAACCACGAATTCAAACCGCGACGGTGAGAATGGAATATTGAAAGAATTTGAAAAAAGAAATTAAATTTGAGAAAAAAATGATAAAAACAAACGAGGGAACGCGCTAAATTTGCAATTAAAAAGAATCAAGAACGAAATGAAGGAATTAAAAGGACAAATTCAAAATCGACGTTGAGAATACAATACGGAAAGAATTGGAAGAATGAAATCATTGTCAGCTTTTGAAATTCAAGAAGACATTGTGAGAACGTTAAATTTGAAAATAAAAGGAAATTAAAATGTAAAAAAAAGGAAAAAAATACAAGTTCTAATTATGAATTAAAAAAACAAAACAAAAAAGGATGAAATCTTAAACTGCAAATTCGAACTGCGACGGTGATTGACAAAAAAGGGAGGGGGGCAACACGAGGACTTCCCAGGAGGTCACCCATCCTAGTACTACTCTCGCCCAAGCATGCTTAACTTCGGAGTTCTGGTGGGATCCGGTGCTTTAGTGCTGGTATGATCGCACATGCCAGGAAGCGGATTGGTAATGTATTAAAGCAAGAGCTGGAGATTGTAGAGAAATGCAGCGGTTAACGGCAACAACGTTTGAAATTCTTGCAAATTGATAAAAAGAAACAAGGGAACACGCTAAATTTGCAATTAAAAAGAATCAAGAACGAAATGAAGGAATTAAACCACAAATTCAAACCGCGACGGTGAGAATGAAATATGGAAAGAATTTGAAAAAAGACATTAAATTTGACAAAAAAATGATAAAAATAAACGAGGGAACACGCTAAATTTGCAATTAAAAAGAATCAAGAACGAAATGAAGGAATTAAAAGGACAAATTCAAACACCGACGTTGAGAATGTAATATGGAAAGAATTGGAAGAAAGAAATCATTGTCAGCTTTTTAAATTCAAGAAGAAACAGTGAGAACGTTAAATTTGAAAAAAAAAGGAAATTAAAATGTAAAAAAAAGGAAAAAAAAATACAAGTTCTAATTATTAAGTAAAAAACAAAAAAGGTCGAAATCTTAAACTACAAATTCGAACTGTGACGGTGGTTGACAAAAAAGGGTGGGGTGCAACACGAGGACTTCCCAGGAGGTCACCCATCCTAGTACTACTCTCGCCCAAGCACGCTTAACTTCGGAGTTCTGATGGGATCTGGTGCTTTAGCGCTGGTATGATCGCACCCATCAGGAAGCAGATTAGTAAAGTATTAAAGCAGGAGCTGGAGATTGTAGGGAAATGCAGCGGTTAACGGCAACAACGTTTGAAATTCTTGCAAATGACATTAAATTTGACAACAAATTGATAAAAAGAAACAAGGGACACGCTAAATTTGCAATTAAATTGGAACAAGAACGAAATGAAGGAATAATAACCACAAATTCAAACAGCGACGGTGAGAATGGAATATGGAAAGAATTTGAAAAAAGTCACTAAATTTGACAAAAAAAAATGATAAAAACAAACGAGCGAACACGCTAAATTTGCAATTAAAAAGAATCAAGAACGAAATAAAGGAATTAAAAGGACAAATTCAAACATCGACGTTGAGAATTTAATATGGAATGAATTCGAAGAAAGAAATCATTGTCAGCTTTTGAAATTCAAGAAGACATAGTGAGAACGTTAAATTTGAAAATAAAAGTAAATTAAAATGTAAAAAAATGGAAAAAATACAAGTTCTAATTATGAATTAAAAAAACAAAACGAAAAAGGACGAAATCTCAAACTGCAAATTCGAACTATGACGATGGTTGACAAAAAAGGGAGGGGTGCTACACGAGGACTTCCCAGGATGTCACCCATCCTAGTACTACTCTCGCCCAAGCACGCTTAACTTCGGAGTTCTGATGGGATCCGGTGCTTTAGTGCTGGTATGATTGCACCCGTCAGGAAGCGGATTGGTAAATTATTAAAGCAGGAGCAGGAGATTGTAGAGAAATGCAACGGTTAACGGCAACAACATTTGAAATTCTTGCAAATGAAGTTAAATTTGACAACAAATTGATAAAAAGAAACAAGGGAACACGCTAAATTTGCAATTAAAATGAATTAAGAACGAAATGAAGGAATTAAAACCACAAATTCAAGTAGCGACGGTGAGTATGGAATAAGGAAAGAATTTGAAAAAAGACATTAAATTTGAGTAAAAAATGATAAAAACAAACGAGGGAACGCGCTAAATTTGCAATTAAAAAGAATCAAGAACGAAACGAAGGAATTAAAAGGACAAATTCAAAATCAACATTGAGAATGTAATATGGAAAGAATTGGAAGAAAGAAATCATTGTCAGCTTTTGAAATTCAAGAAGACACTGTGAGAATGTTAAATTTGAAAATAAAAGGAAATTAAAATGTAAAAAAAAGGAAAAAAATACAAGTTCTAATTATGAAGTAAAAAAACAAAACAAAAAAGGACGAAATCTTAAACTGCAAATTCGAACTGCGACGGCTGTTGACAAAAAAGGGAAGGGGCAACACGAGGACTTCCCAGGAGGTCACCCATCCTAGTACTAATCTCGCCCAAGCACGCTTAACTTCGGAGTTCTGATGGGATCCGGTGCTTTAGTGTTGGTATGATCGCACTCGTCAGGAAGCGGAATGGTAAAGTATTAAAGCAGGAGCTGGAGATTGTAGAGAAATGCAGCGGTTAACGGCAACAACGTTTGAAATTCTTGCAAATGACATTAAATTTGACAACAAAATGATAAAAAGAAACAAGGGAACACGCTAAATTTGCAATTAAAATGAATCAAGAACGAAATGAAGGAATAATAACCACAAATTCAAACAGCGACGGTGGGAATGGAATATGGAAAGAATTTGAAAAAAGACATTAAATTTGTAAAAAGAATGATAAAAACAAACGAGGGAACACGCTGAATTTGCAATTAAAAAGAATCAAGAACGAATTTAGGAATTAAAAGGAAAAATTCAAACATCGACGTTGAGAATGTAATATGGAAAGAATTGAAAGAAAGAAATCATTGTCGGCTTTTGAAATTCAAGAAGATATTGTGAGAATGCTAAATTTGAAAATAAAAGGAAATTAAAATGTAAAAAAAAAGGAAAAAAAATACAAGTTCTAATTATGAAGTAAAAAACCAAACAAAAAAGGACGAAATCTTAAACTGCAAATTTGAACTGTGACGGTGGTTGACAAAGAAGGGAGTGGTGCAATACGAGGACTTCCCAGGAGGTCACCCATCCTAGTACTACTCTCGCCCAAGCACGCTTATCTTCGGAGTTCTGATCGGATCCGGTGCTTTAGTGCTGGTATGATCGCACCCGTCAGGAAGCGGATTGGTAAAGTATTAAAGCAGGAGCTGGAGATTGTAGAGAAATGCAGCGGTTAACGGCAACAACGTTTGAAATTCTTGCGAATGACATTAAATTTGACAACAAATTGATAAAAAGAAACAAGGGAACACGCTAAGATTTGCAATTAAAATGAATCAAGAACGAAATGAAGGAATAATAACCACAAATTCAAACAGCGACGGTGAGAATGGAATATGGAAAGAATTTCAAAAAAGACATTAAATTTGACAAAAAAAATGATAAAAACAAACGAGGGAACACGCTAAATTTGCAATTAAAAAGAATCAAGAACGAAATGAAGGAATTAAAAGGACAAATTCAAACATCGATGTTGAGAATGTAATACGGAAAGAATTGGAAGAACGAAATCATTGTCAGCTTTTGTAATTCAAGAAGATATAGTGAGAACGTTAAATTTGAAAAAAAGGGAAATTAAAATGTAAAAAAAAAGGAAAAAAAGTACAAGTTCTAATTATGAAGTAAAAAAACAAACAAAAAAGGATGAAATCTTAAACTGCAAATTCGAACTATGACGGTGGTTGACAAAAAAGGGAGGGGTGCAACACGAGGACTTCCCAGGAGGTCTCCCATCCTAGTACTACTCTCGCACAAGCACGTTTAACTTTGGTGTTCTGACGAGATTCGGTGCTTTAGTGCTGGTATGATCGCACCTGTCAGGAAGCGGATTGGTAAAGTATTAAAGCAAGAGCTTGAGACCGTAGAGAAATGCAGGGGTTAACGGCGACAACGTTTGAAATTCTTGCGAATGACATTAAATTTGACAACAAATTGATAAAAAGAAACAAGGGAACACGCTAAATTTGCAATTAAAATGAATCAAGAACGAAATGAAGGAATTAAAACCACAAATTCAAACAGCGACGATGAGAATGGAATATGGAAAGAATTTGAAAAAAGACATTAAATTTGACAAAAAAAATGATAAAAACAAACGACGGAACACGCTAAATTTGCAATTAAAAAGAATCAAGAATGAAATGAAGGAATTAAAAGGAAAAATTCAAATATCGACATTGAGAATGTAATATGGAAAGAATTGTAAGAAAGAAAGCATTGTCAACTTTTGAAATTCAAGAAGACATAGTAAGAATGTTAAATTTGAAAATAAAAGGAAATTAAAATGTAAAAAAAAGGAAAAAAATACAAGTTCTAATTATGAAGTAAAAAAACAAAACAAAAAAGGACGAAATCTTAAACTGCGAATTTGAACTGTGACGGTGGTTGACAAAAAAGGGAGTGGTGCAACACGAGGACTTCCCAGGAGGTCACCCATCCTAGTACTACTCTCGCCCAAGCACGCTTAACTTCGGAGTTCTGATGGGATCCAGTGCTTTAGTGCTGGTATGATCGCACCCGTCAGGAAGCGGATTGGTAAAGTATTAAAGCAGGAGCTGGAGATTGTAGAGAAATGCAGCGGTTAACGGCAACAACGTTTGAAATTCTTGCGAATGACATTAAATTTGACAACAAATTGATAAAAAGAAATAAGGGAACACGCTAAGATTTGCAATTAAAATGAATCAAGAACGAAATGAAGGAATAATAACCACAAATTCAAACAGCGACGGTGAGAATGGAATATGAAAAGAATTTCAAAAAAGACATTAAATTTGACAAAAAAAATGATAAAAACAAATGAGGGAACACGCTAAATTTGCAATTAAAAAGAATCAAGAACGAAATGAAGGAATTAAAAGGACAAATTCAAACATCGACGTTGAGAATGTAATATGGAAAGAATTGGAAGAACGAAATTATTGTCAGCTTTTGTAATTCAAGAAGATATAGTGAGAACGTTAAATTTGAAAAAAAAAAGGAAATTAAAATGTAAAAAAAAGGAAAAAAATACATGTTCTAATTATGAAGTAAAAAAACAAAACAAAAAAGGATGAAATCTTAAACTGCCAATTCGAACTATGACGGTGGTTGACAAAAAAGGGAGGGATGCAACACGAGGACTTCCCAGGAGGTCACCCGTCCTAGTACTACTCTCGCCCAAGCACGCTTAACTACGGAGTTCTGATGGGATCCGGTGCTTTAGTGCTGGTATGATCGCACCCGTTAGGAATCGGATTGGTAAAGGATTAAAGCAGGAGCTGGAGATTGTGGAGAAATGCAGCGGTTAACGGCAACAATGTTTGAAATTCTTGCAAGTGACATTAAATTTGACCACAAATTGATAAAAAGAAACAAGGGAATACGCCAAATTTGCAATTAAAAAGAATCAAGAACGAAATGAAGGAATCAAAACCACAAATTCAAACCGCGACGTTGAGAATGGAATATGGAAAGAATTTGAAAAAGATATTAAATTTGACCAAAAAAAATGATAAAAACAAACGAGGGAACACGCTAAATTTGCAATTAAAAAGAATCAAGAACGAAATGAAGAATTAAAAGGACAAATTCAAACATCGACGTTGAGAATGTAATATGGAAAGAATTGGAAGAAAGAAATCATTGTCAGCTTTTGAAATTCAAGAAGACATAGTGAGAACGTTAAATTTGAAATTAAAAGGAAATTAAAACGTAAAAAAAAGGAAAAAAAATACAAGTTCTAGTTATGAAGTAAAAAAACAAAACAAAAAAGTATGAAATCTTAAACTGCAAATTCGAACTATGACGGTGGTTGACAAAAAAGGGAGGGGTGCAACACGAGGACTTATCAGGAGGTCGCCCATCCTAGTACTACTCTTGCCCAAGCACGCTTATTGTCGGAGTTCTGATGGGATCCGGTGCTTTAGTGCTGGTGTGATCGCACCCGTTAAGAAGCGGATTGTTAAAGTATTAAAGCAGAAGCAGGAGATTGTAGAGAAATGCAGCGGTTAACCGCAACAACGTTTGAAATTTTTGCAAATGTCATTAAATTTTACAACAAATTGATAAAAAGAAACAAGTGAACACGCTAATTTTGCAATTAAAAAGAATCAAGAACGAAATGAAGGAATTAAAACCACAAATTCAAACCGCGACGGCGAGAAAGGAATATGGAAAGGATTTGAAAAATGACATTAAATTTGACAAAAAAATGATAAAAAGAAACGAGGGAACACGCTAAATTTGCAATTAAAAAGAATCAAGAACGAAATGAAGATATTAAAAGGACAAATTCAAACATTGTCGTTGAGAATGTAATATGGAAAGAATTGGAAGAAAAAAATCATTGTCGGCTTTTGAAATTCAAGAAGACATAGTGAGAACGTTAAATTTGAAAATAAAAGGAAATTAAAATGTTAAAAAAAGGAAAAAAGTACAAGTTCTAATTATGAAGTAAAAAAACAAAACAAAAAAGGACGAAATCTTAAACTGCAAATTCGAATTGTGACAGTGGTTGACAAAAAAGGGAGGGATGCAACACGAGGACTTCCCAGGAGGTCTCCCATCCTAGTACTACTCTCGCCCAAGCACGTTTAACTTTGGAGTTCTGATGGGATCCGGTGCTTTAGTGCTGGTATGATCGCACCCGCCAGGAAGCAGATTAGTAAAGTATTAAAGCTGGAGCTGGAGATTGTAGGGAAATGCAATGGTTAACGGCAACAACGTTTGAAATTCTTGCAAATGACAATAAATTTGACAGCAAATTGATAAAATGAAACAAGGGAACACACTAAATTTGCAATTAAATTGGATCAAGAACGAAATGAAGGAATAATAACCACAAATTCAAACAACGACGGTGAGAATGGAATATGGAAAGAATTTGAAAAAAGACACTAAATTTGACAAAAAAAATTATAAAAACAAACGAGGGAACACGCTAAATTTGCAATTAAAAAGAATCAAGAACGAAATAAAGGAATTAAAAGGACAAATTCAAACATCGACGTTGAGAATTTAATATGGAAAGAATTCGAAGAAAGAAATCATTGTCAGCTTTTGAAATTCAAGAAGACATAGTGAGAACGTTAAATTTGAATATAAAAGGAAATTAAAATGTAAAAAAAAGGAAAAAAAAATACAAGTTCTAATTATGAATTAAAAAAACAAAACGAAAAAGGATGAAATCTCAAACTGCAAATTCGAACTGTGACGGTGGTTGACAAAAAAGGGAGGGGGGCAACACGAGGACTTCCCAGGAAGTCACCCATCCTATTACTACTCTCGCCTAAGCACGCTTAACTTCGGAGTTCTGATGGGATCCGGTGCTTTAGTGCTGGTATGATCGCACCCGTCAGGAAGAGAATTGGTAAATTATTAAAGCAGGAGCAGGAGATTGTAGAGAAATACAACGGTTAACGGCAACAACGTTTGAAATTCTTGCAAATGACATTAAATTTGACAACAAATTGATAAAAATAAACAAGGGAACACGCTAAATTTGCAATTAAAATGAATTAAGAATGAAATGAAGGAATTAAAACCACAAATTCAAATAGCGACGGTGAGAATGGAATATGGAAAGAATTTGAAAAAAGACATTAAATTTGAGTAAAAAGTGATAAAAACAAACGAGGGAACGCGCTAAATTTGCAATTAAAAAGAATCAAGAACGAAATGAAGGAATTAAAAGGACAAATTCAAAATCGACGTTGAGAATGTAATATGGAAAGAATTGGAAGAAAGAAATCATTGTCAGCTTTTGAAATTCAAGAAGACATTGTGAGAATGTTAAATTTGAGAATAAAAGGAAATTAAAATGTAAAAAAAAGGAAAAAAAATACAAGTTCTAATTATGAAGTAAAAAAACAAAACAAAAAAGGACGAAATCTTAAACTGCAAATTCGAACTGCGGCGGTGGTTGACAAAAAAAGGAGGGGGGCAACACGAGGACTTCCCAGGAGGTCACCCGTCCTAGTACTAATCTCGCCCAAGCACGCTTAACTTCGGAGTTCTGATGGGATTCGGTGCTTTAGTGCTGGTATGATCGCACCCGTCAGGAAGCGGATTGGTAAAGTATTAAAGGAGGAGCAGGAGATTGTAGAGAAATGCAGCGGTTAACGGCAACAACGTTTGAAATTCTTTCAAATGACATTAAATTTGACAACAAATTGATAAAAAGAAAAAAAGGGAACACGCTAAATTTGCAATTAAAATGAATTAAGAACGAAATAAAGGAATTAAAACCACGAATTCAAACCGCGACGGTGAGAATGGAATATTGAAAGAATTTGAAAAAAGAAATTAAATTTGAGAAAAAAATGATAAAAACAAACGAGGGAATGCGCTAAATTTGCAATTAAAAAGAATCAAGAACGAAATGAAGGAATTAAAAGGACAAATTCAAAATCGACGTTGAGAATACAATATGGAAAGAATTGGAAGAATGAAATCATTGTCAGCTTTTGAAATTCAAGAAGACATTGTGAGAACGTTAAATTTGAAAATAAAAGAAAATTAAAATGTAAAAAAAAGGAAAAAAATACAAGTTCTAATTATGAAGTAAAAAAACAAAACAAAAAAGGACGAAATCTTAAACTGCAAATTCAAACTGCGACGGTGATTGACAAAAAAGGGAGGGGGGCAACACGAGGACTTCCCAGGAGGTCACCCATCCTAGTACTACTCTCGCCCAAGCATGCTTAACTTCGGAGTTCTGGTGGGATCCGGTGCTTTAGTGCTGGTATGATAGCACATGCCAGGAAGCGGATTGGTAATGTATTAAAGCAAGAGCTGGAGATTGTAGAGAAATGCAGCGGTTAACGGCAACAACGTTTGAAATTCTTGCAAATGACTTTAAATTTGACAACAAATTGATAAAAAGAAACAAGGGAACACGCTAAATTTGCAATTAAAAAGAATCAAGAACGAAATGAAGGAATTAAACCACAAATTCAAACCGCGACAGTGAGAATGAAATATGGAAAGAATTTGAAAAAAGACATTAAATTTGACAAAAAAATGATAAAAATAAACGAGGGAACACGCTAAATTTGCAATTAAAAAGAATCAAGAACGAAATGAAGGAATTAAAAGGACAAATTCAAACACCGACGTTGAGAATGTAATATGGAAAGAATTGGAAGAAAGAAATCATTGTCAGCTTTTTAAATTCAAGAAGAAACAGTGAGAACGTTAAATTTGAAAAAAAAGGAAATTAAAATGTAAAAAAAAAGGAAAAAAAATACAAGTTCTAATTATTAAGTAAAAAACAAAAAAGGTCGAAATCTTAAACTACAAATTCGAACTGTGACGGTGGTTGACAAAAAAGGGTGGGGTGCAACACGAGGACTTCCCAGGAGGTCACCCATCCTAGTACTACTCTCTCCCAAGCACGCTTAACTTCGGAGTTCTGATGGGATATGGTGCTTTAGCGCTGGTATGATCGCATCCGTCAAGAAGCAGATTAGTAAAGTATTAAAGCAGGAGCTGGAGATTGTAGGGAAATGCAGCGGTTAACGGCAACAACGTTTGAAATTCTTGCAAATGACATTAAATTTGACAACAAATTGATAAAAAGAAACAAGGGACACGCTAAATTTGCAATTAAATTGGAACAAGAACGAAATGAAGGAATAATAACCACAAATTCAAACAGCGACGGTGAGAATGGAATATGGAAAGAATTTGAAAAAAGACACTAAATTTGACAAAAAAAATGATAAAAACAAACGAGCGAACACGCTAAATTTGCAATTAAAAAGAATCAAGAACGAAATAAAGGAATTAAAAGGACAAATTCAAACATCGACGTTGAGAATTTAATATGGAATGAATTCGAAGAAAGAAATCATTGTCAGCTTTTGAAATTCAAGAAGACATAGTGAGAACATTAAATTTGAAAATAAAAGTAAATTAAAATGTAAAAAAATGGAAAAAATACAAGTTCTAATTATGAATTAAAAAAACAAAACGAAAAAGGACGAAATCTCAAACTGCAAATTCGAACTGTGACGATGGTTGACAAAAAAGGGAGGGGTGCTACACGAGGACTTCCCAGGAAGTCACCCATCCTAGTACTACTCTCGCCCAAGCACGCTTAACTTTGGAGTTCTGATGGGATCCGGTGCTTTAGTGCTGGTATGATCGCACCCGTCAGGAAGCGGATTGGTAAATTATTAAAGCAGGAGCAGGAGATTGTAGAGAAATGCAACGGTTAACGGCAACAACATTTGAAATTCTTGCAAATGAAATTAAATTTGACAACAAATTGATAAAAAGAAACAAGGGAACACGCTAAATTTGCAATTAAAATGAATTAAGAATGAAATGAAGGAATTAAAACCACAAATTCAAGTAGCGACGGTGAGTATGGAATAAGGAAAGAATTTGAAAAAAGACATTAAATTTGAGTAAAAAATGATAAAAACAAACGAGGGAACGCGCTAAATTTGCAATTAAAAAGAATCAAGAACGAAACGAAGGAATTAAAAGGACAAATTCAAAATCAACGTTGAGAATGTAATATGGAAAGAATTGGAAGAAAGAAATCATTGTCAGCTTTTGAAATTCAAGAAGACATTGTGAGAATGTTAAATTTGAAAATAAAAGGAAATTAAAATGTAAAAAAAAGGAAAAAAAAATACAAGTTCTAATTATGAAGTAAAAAAACAAAACAAAAAAGGACGAAATCTTAAACTGCAAATTCGAACTGCGACGGTTGTTGACAAAAAAGGGAAGGGGCAACACGAGGACTTCCCAGGAGGTCACCCATCCTAGTACTAATCTCGCCCAAGCACGCTTAACTTCGGAGTTCTGATGGGATCCGGTGCTTTAGTGCTGGTATGATCGCACTCGTCAGGAAGCGGAATGGTAAAGTATTAAAGCAGGAGCTGGAGATTGTAGAGAAATGCTGCGGTTAACGGCAACAACGTTTGAAATTCTTGCAAATGACATTAAATTTGACAACAAAATGATAAAAAGAAACAAGGGAACACGCTAAATTTGCAATTAAAATGAATCAAGAACGAAATGAAGGAATAATAACCAAAAATTCAAACAGCGACGGTGGGAATGGAATATGGAAAGAATTTGAAAAAAGACATTAAATTTGTAAAAAGAATGATAAAAACAAACGAGGGAACACGCTGAATTTGCAATTAAAAAGAATCAAGAACGAATTTAGGAATTAAAAGGAAAAATTCAAACATCGACGTTGAGAATGTAATATGGAAAGAATTGAAAGAAAGAAATCATTGTCAGCTTTTGAAATTCAAGAAGACATTGTGAGAATGCTAAATTTGAAAATAAAAGGAAATTAAAATGTAAAAAAAAAAGGAAAAAAAATACAAGTTCTAATTATGAAGTAAAAAACCAAACAAAAAAGGACGAAATCTTAAACTGCAAATTTGAACTGTGACGGTGGTTGACAAAAAAGGGAGTGGTGCAACACGAGGACTTCCCAGGAGGTCACCCATCCTAGTACTACTCTCGCCCAAGCACGCTTAACTTCGGAGTTCTGATGGGATCCAGTGCTTTAGTGCTGGTATGATCGCACCCGTCAGGAAGCGGATTGGTAAAGTATTAAAGCAGGAGCTGGAGATTGTAGAGAAATGCAGCGGTTAACGGCAACAACGTTTGAAATTCTTGCGAATGACATTAAATTTGACAACAAATTGATAAAAAGAAATAAGGGAACACGCTAAGATTTGCAATTAAAATGAATCAAGAACGAAATGAAGGAATAATAACCACAAATTCAAACAGCGACGGTGAGAATGCAATATGGAAAGAATTTCAAAAAAGACATTAAATTTGACAAAAAAAATGATAAAAACAAACGAGGGAACACGCTAAATTTGCAATTAAAAAGAATCAAGAATGAAATGAAGGAATTAAAAGGACAAATTCAAACATCGACGTTGAGAATGTAATATGGAAAGAATTGGAAGAACGAAATTATTGTCAGCTTTTGTAATTCAAGAAGATATAGTGAGAACGTTAAATTTGAAAAAAAAAAGGAAATTAAAATGTAAAAAAAAGAAAAAAATACATGTTCTAATTATGAAGTAAAAAAACAAAACAAAAAAGGATGAAATCTTAAACTGCAAATTCGAACTATGACGGTGGTTGACAAAAAAGGGAGGGGTGCAACACGAGGACTTCCCAGGAGGTCACCCGTCCTAGTACTACTCTCGCCCAAGCACGCTTAACTACGGAGTTCTGATGGGATCCGGTGCTTTAGTGCTGGTATGATCGCACCCGTTAGGAATGGGATTGGTAAAGGATTAAAGTAGGAGCTGGAGATTGTGGAGAAATGCAGCGGTTAACGGCAACAATGTTTGAAATTCTTGCAAGTGACATTAAATTTGACAACAAATTGATAAAAAGAAACAAGGGAATACGCCAAATTTGCAATTAAAAAGAATCAAGAACGAAATGAAGGAATCAAAACCACAAATTCAAACCGCGACGGTGAGAATGGAATATGGAAAGAATTTGAAAAAGATATTGAATTTGACCAAAAAAAATGATAAAAACAAACGAGGGAACACGCTAAATTTGCAATTAAAAAGAATCAAGAACGAAATGAAGAATTAAAAGGACAAATTCAAACATCGACGTTGAGAATGTAGTATGGAAAGAATTGGAAGAAAGAAATCATTGTCAGCTTTTGCAATTCAAGAAGACATAGTGAGAACGTTAAATTTGAAAATAAAAGGAAATTAAAACGTAAAAAAAAGGAAAAAAAAATACTAGTTCTAGTTATGAAGTAATAAAACAAAACAAAAAAGTATGAAATCTTAAACTGCAAATTCGAACTGTGACGGTGGTTGACAAAAAAGGGAGGGGTGCAACACGAGGACTTCCCAGGAGGTCACCCATCCTAGTACTACTCTTGCCCAAGCAAGCTTATTGTCGGAGTTCTGATGGGATCCGGTGCTTTAGTGCTGGTGTGATCGCACCCGTTAGGAAGCGGATTGTTAAAGTTTTAAAGCAGAAGCAGGAGATTGTAGAGAAATGCAGCGGTTAACCGCAATTACGTTTGAAATTTTTGCAAATGTCATTAAATTTTACAACAAATTGATAAAAAGAAACAAGTGAACACGCTAATTTTGCAATTAAAAAGAATCAAGAACGAAATGAAGGAATTAAAACCACAAATTCAAACCGCGACGGCGAGAATGGAATATGGAAAGGATTTGAAAAAAGACATTCAATTTGACAAAAAAATGATAAAAAGAAACGAGGGAACACGCTAAATTTGCAATTAAAAAGAATCAAGAACGAAATGAAGGAATTAAAAGGACAAATTCAAACATTGTCGTTGAGAATGTAATATGGAAAGAATTGGAAGAAAAAAATCATTGTCAGCTTTTGAAATTCAAGAAGACATAGTGAGAACGTTAAATTTGAAAATAAAAGGAAATTAAAATGTTAAAAAAGGAAAAAAAGTACAAGTTCTAATTATGAAGTAAAAAAACAAAACAAAAAAGGACGAAATCTTAAACTGCAAATTCGAATTGTGACGGTGGTTGACAAAAAAGGGAGGGATGCAACACGAGGACTTCCCAGGAGGTCTCCCATCCTAGTACTACTCTCGCCCAAGCACGTTTAACTTTGGAGTTCTGATGGGATCCGGTGCTTTAGTGCAGGTATGATCGCACCCGTCAGGAAGCGGATTGGTAAAGTATTAAAGCAAGAGCTTGAGATCGTAGAGAAATGCAGCGGTTAACGGTAACAACGTTTGAAATTCTTGCAAATGACATTAAATTTGACAACAAATTGATAAAAAGAAACAAGGGAACACGCTAAATTTGCAATTAAAATGAATCAAGAACGAAATGAAGGAATTAAAACCACAAATTCAAACAGCAACGGTGAGAATGGAATATGGAAAGAATTTGAAAAATGACATTAAATTTGACAAAAAAATGATAAAAACAAACAAGGGAACACTCTAAATTTTCAATTAAAAAGAATCAAGAACGAAATGAAGGAATTAAAAGGACAAATTCAAACATCGACGTTGAGAATGTAATATGGAAAGAATTGAAAGAAAGAAATCATTGTCAACCTTTGAAATTCAAGAAGACATAGTGAGAACGTTAAATTTGAAAATAAAAAGAAATTAAAATGTAAAAAAAAGGAAAAAAATACAAGTTATAACTATGAAGTAAAAAAACAAAACAAAAAAGGACGAAATCTTAAACTGCAAATTCGAACAGTGACGGTGGTTGACAAAAAAAGGAGGGGTGCAACACGAGGACTCACCCATCCTAGTACTACTCTCGCCCAAGCTCGCTTAACTTCGGAGTTCTGATGGGATCAGGTGCTTTAATGCTGGTATGTTCGCACCCGTCAGGAAGCGGATTGGTAAAGTATTAAAGAAGTAGCTGGAGATTGTAGAGAAATACAGCGGTTAACCGCTACAACGTTTGAAATTCTTGCAAATGACATTAAATTTGACAATAAACTGATAAAAAGAAACATGGGAACACGCTAAATTTGCAATTAAAAAGAATCAAGAACGAAATGAAGGAATTAAAAACCACAAATTCAAACCGCGATGGTGAGAATGGAATATGGAAAGATTTTGAAAAAACACATTAAATTTGACAAAAAACGATAAAAACAAACGAGGGAACACGCTAAATTTGCAATTAAAAAGAATCAAGAACGAAATGAAGGAATTAAAAGGACAAATTCAAACATCGACATTGAGAATGTAATATGGAAAGAATTGGAAGAAAGAAATCATTGTCAGCTTTTGAGATTCAAGAAGACATAGTGAGAACGTTTAATTTGAAAATAAAAGGAAATTAAAACGTAAAAAAAAGGAAAAAAATATAAGTTCTAATTATGTAGTAAAAAACAAAACAAAAAAGGACGAAATCTTAAACTGCAAATTCGAACTGTGACGGTGGTTGACAAAATGGGAGGGGTGCAACACGAGGACTTCCCAGGAGGTCACCTATCCTAGTACTACTCTCGCCCAAGCACGCTTAACTTCGTAGTTCTGATGGGATCTGGTGCTTTAGTGCTGGTATGATCGCACCCATCATGAAACTGATTGGTAAAGTATTAAAGCAGGAGCTGGAGATTGTAGGGAAATGCAGCGGTTAACGGCAACAACGTTTGAAATTCTTGCAAAAGATATTAAATTTGACAACAAATTGATAAAAAGAAACAAGGGAACACGCTAAGTTTGCAATTAAAATGAATCAAGAATGAAATGAAGGAATTAAAACCACAAATTCAAACAGCGACGGCGAGAATGGAAATGGAAAGAATTTGAAAAAAGATATTAAATTTGACAAAAGAATGATAAAAGCAAACGAGGGAATACGCTAAATTTGCAATTAAAAAGAATCAAGAATGAAATGAAGGAATTAAAAGGACAAATTCAAACATCGACGTTGAGATTGTAATATGGAAAGAATTGGAAGAAAGAAATCATTGTCAGCTTTTTAAATTCAAGAAGACATAGTGAGAACGTTAAATTTGAAAATAAAAGGAAATTAAAATGTAAAAAAAAAGAAAAAAAATTACAACTTCTAATTATGAAGTAAAAAAATAAAACAAAAAAGGACGAAATCTTAAACTGCAAATTCGAACTGTGACGGTGGTTGACAAAAAAGGGAGGGGTGCAACACGAGGACTTCCCAGGAGGTCACCCATCCTAGTACTACTCTCGCCCAAGCACACTTAACTTCGGAGTTCTGATGGGATCAGGTGCTTTAATGCTGGTATGTTCGCATCCGTCCGGAAGCGGATTGGTAAAGTATTAAAGAAGTAGCTGGAGATTGTAGAGAAATACAGCGGTTAACGGCAACAACGTTTGAAATTCTTGCAAATGACATTAAATTTGACAATAAACTGATAAAAAGAAACAAGGGAACATGCTAAATTTGCAATTAAAAAGAATCAAGAACGAAATGAAGGAATTAAAAACCACAAATTCAAACCGCGTTGGTGAGAATGGAATATGGAAAGATTTTGAAAAAACACATTAAATTTGACAAAAAATGATAAAAACAAACGAGGGAACACGCTAAATTTGCAATTAAAAAGAATCAAGAACGAAATGAAGGAATTAAAAGGACAAATTCAAACATCGACATTGAGAATGTAATATGGAAAGAATTGGAAGAAAGAAATCATTGTCAGCTTTTGAGATTCAAGAAGACATAGTGAGAACGTTAAATTTGAAAATAAATGGAAATTAAAATGTAAAAAAAAGGAAAAAAATACAAGTTCTAATTATGGAGTAAAAAACAAAACAAAAAAGGACGAAATCTTAAACTGCAATTTTGAACTGTGACGGTGGTTGACAAAATGGCAGGGGTGCAACACGAGGACTTCCCAGGAGGTCGCCTATCCTAGTACTACTCTCGCCCAAGCACGCTTAACTTCGGAGTTCTGATGGGATCCAGTGCTTTAGTGCTGGTATGATCGCACCCATCATGAAACTGATTGGTAAAGTATTAAAGCAGGAGCTGGAGATTGTAGAGAAATGCAGCGGTTAACGGCAACAACGTTTGAAATTCTTGCAAATGACATTAAATTTGACAACAAATTGATAAAAAGAAACAAGGGAACACGCTAAGTTTGCAACTAAAATGAATCAAGAACGAAATGAAGGAATTAAAACCACAAATTCAAACAGCGACGACGAGAATGGAAATGGAAAGAATTTGAAAAATGATATTAAATTTGACAAAAGAATGATAAAAACAAACGAGGGAACACGCTAAATTTGCAATTAAAAAGAATCAAGAATGAAATGAAGGAATTAAAAAGACAAATTCAAACATCGTCGTTGAGAATGTAATATGGAAAGAATTGGAAGAAAGAAATCATTGTCAGCTTTTTAAATTCAAGAAGACATAGTGAGAACGTTAAATTTGAAAATAAAAGGAAACTAAAATGTAAAAGAAAAGGAAAAAAAGTACAAGTTCTAATTATGAAGTAAAAAAACAAAACAAAAAAGTACGAAATCTTAAACTGCAAATACGAACTGTGACGGTGGTAGACAAAAAAGGGAGGGGTGCAACACGAGAACTTCCCAGGAGGTCACCCATCATAGTACTACTCTCGCCCAAGCACGCTTAACTTCGGAGTTCCGATTGGATCCGGTGCTTTAGTGCTGGTATGATCGCACCCGTCCGGAAGCGGATTGGTAAAGTATTAAAGTAGTAGCTGGAGATTGTAGAGAAATGCAGCGGTTGACGGCAACAACGTTTGAAATTCTTGCAAATGACATTAAATTTGAGAACAAATTGAGAAAAAGAAACAGGGGAACACACTAAACTTGCAATTCAAAAGAATCAAGAACGAAATAAAGGAATTAAAACCACAAATTCTAACCGCGACGGTGAGAATGGAATATGGGAAGAATTTAAAAAAGACATTAAATTTGACAAAAAAATGATAAAAATAAACGACGGAACACACTGACTTTGCAATTAAAAAGAATCAAGAACGAAATGAAGGAATTAAAAGGAAAAATTCGGACATCGACGTTGAGAATGTAATATGGAAAGAATTGAAAGAAAGAAATCATTGTCAGCTTTTGAAATTAAAGAAGACATAGTGAGAACGTTAAATTTGAAAATAAAAGGAAATTAAAGTTCAAAAAAAAGGAAAAAAAATACAAGTTCTAATTATGAAGTAAAAAAACAAAACTAAAAAGGACGAAACCTTAAACTGCAAATTCGAACTGTGACGGTGGTTGACAAAAAGGGAGGGTTGCAACACGAGGACTTCCCAGGAGGTCACTCATCCTAGTACTACTCTCGCCCAAGCACGCTTAACTTCGGAGTTCTGATGGGATCCAGTGCTTTAGTGCTGGTATGATCGCACCTATCATGAAGCAGATTAGTAAATTTGACAACAAATTAATAAAAAGAAACAAGGGAACAAGCTAAATTTGCAATTAAAAAGAGTCAAGAACGAAATGAAGCAATTAAAACCACAAATTCAAACAGCGACGGTGAGAATGGAATATGGAAAGAATTTGAAAAAAGACGTTAAATTTGACAAAAAAATGATAAAAATAAATGAGGGAACACGCTAAATTTGCAATTAAAAAGAATCAAGAACGAAATGAAGGAATTAAAAGGACAAATTCGAACATCGACGATGAGAATGTAATATGGAAAGAATTGGAAGAAAGAAATCATTGTCAACTTTGAAATTCAAGAAGACATAGTGAGAGCATTAAATTTGAAAATAAAAGGAAATTAAACTGTAAAAAAAAGGAAAAAAAACAAGTTCTAATTGTGAAGTAAAAAACAAAATAAAAATGGACGAAATCTTAAACTGCAAATTCGAACTGTGACGGTGGTTGACAAAATGGGAGGGGTGCAACACGAGGACTTCCCAGGAGGTCACCTATCCTAGTACTACTCTCTCCGAAGCACGCTTAACTTCGGAGTTCTGATGGGATTCGGTGCTTTAGTGCTGGTATGATCGCACCCATCATGAAACTGATTGGTAAAGTATTAAAGCAGGAGCTGGAGATTGTAGAGAAATGCAGCGGTTAATGGCAATAACGTTTGAAATTCTTGCAAATGACATTAAATTTGACAACAAATTGACAAAAAGAAACAAGGGAACACGCTAAATTTGCAATTAAAATGAATCAAGAACGAAATGAAGGAATTAAAACAAAAAATTCAAACAGCGACGGCGAGAATGGAAATGGAAAGAATTTGAAAAAAGATATTAAATTTGACAAAAAAATGATAAAAACAAACGAGGGAACACGCTAAATTTGCAATTAAAAAGAATCAAGAACGAAATGAAGGAATTAAAAGGACAAATTCAAACATCGACGTTGAGAATATAATATGGATAGAATTGGAAGAAAGAAATCATTGTCAGCTTTTGAAATTCTAGAAGACATAGTGAGAACGTTAAATTTGAAAATAAAAGGAAATTAAAATGTAAAAAAAGGAAAAAAAATACAAGTTCTAATTATGAAGTAAAAAACAAAACAAAAAAGGATGAAATCTTTAACTGCAAATTCGAACTGTGAAGCGTTTAACAAAAAGGGAGGGGTGCAACACGAGGACTTCCCAGAAGGTCACCCATCCTAATACTACTCTCGCCCAAGCACGTTTAACTTCGGATGTCTGATAGGATCCGGTGCATTAGTGCTGGTATGATCGCACCCGTCAGGAAGCGGATTGGTAAAGTATTAAAGCAGGAGCTGAAGATTATAGAGAAATGCAGCGGTTAACGGCAACAACGTTTGAAATTCTTGCAAATGACATTTAATTTGACAACAAATTGATAAAAAGAAACAAGGGAACACGCTAAATTTGCAATTAAAATGAATCAAGAACGAAATGAAGGAATTAAAATCACAAATTCAAACAGCGACGGTGAGAATGGTATATGGAAAGAATTTGAAAAAAGACATTAAATTTGACAAGGAAGTGATAAAAACAAACGAGGGAACACGCTAAATTCGTAGTTAATAGGGATCAAGGACAAAATAAAGGATTTAAAAGGACAAATTCAAACATCGACGTTGAGAACGTAATATAGAAAGAATTGGAAGAAAGAAATCATTGTCAGCGTTTGAAATTCAAGAAGACATAGTGAGAACGTTAAATTTGAAAGTAAAAGGAAATTAAAATGTAAAAAAAGGAAAAAAAATACAAGTTATAATTAGGAAGTAAAAAAATAAAACAAAAAAGCACGAAATTCGAACTGTGACGGTGGTTGACAAAAAAGGGAGGGGTGCAACACGAGGACTTCCCAGGAGGCCACCCATCGTAGTACTACTCTCGCCCAAGCGCGCTTAACTTCGGAGTTCTGATGAGATCCGGTGCTTTAGTGCTGGTATGATCGCACCTATCAGGAAACGGATTGGTAAAGTATTAAAGCAGGAGCTGGAGATTGTAGAGAAATGCAGCGGTTAACGGCAATAACGTTTGAAATTCTTGCAAGTGACATTAAATTTGACAACAAATTGGTAAAAAGAAACAAGGGAACACGCTAAATTTGCAATTAAAAAGAATCAAGAATGAAATGAAGGAATTAAAAGGACAAATTCGAACATCGACGTCGAGAATGTAATATGGAAAGAATTGTAAGCAAGAAATCATTGTTAGCTTTTGAAATTCAAGAAGACATAGTGAGAACGTTAAATTTGAAAATAAAAGGAAATTAAAATGTAAAAAAATGGAAAAAAATACACGTTTTAATTATGAAGTAAAAAAACAAAACAAAAAAGGACGAAATCTTAAACTGCAAATTCGAACTGTGACGGCGGTTGACAAAAAGGGAGGGGTGCAACACGAGTACTTCCCAGAAGGTCACCCATCCTAGTACTACGCTCGTCCAAGCACACTTAACTTCGGAGTTCTGATGGGATCCGGTACTTTAGTGCTGGTATGATCGCACCCGTTAGAAAGCGGATTGGTAAAGTATTAAAGCAGGAGCTGGGGATTGTAGAGAAATGCAGTGGGTAACGGCAACAACGTTTGAAATTCTTGCAAATGACATTATATTTGACAACAAATTGATAAAAAGAAACAAGGGAACACGCTAAATTTGCAATTAAAATGAATCTAGAAAGAAATGAAGGAATTAAAATCACAAATTCAAACAGGGACGGTGAGTATGGAATGTGGAAAGAATTTGAAAAAAGATCAAGAACGAAATGAAGGAATTCAAAAGACAAATACAAACATCGACGTTTAGAATGTAATATGGAAAGAATTGGAAGAAAGAAATCATTGTCAGTTTTTGAAATTCAAGAAGACATAGTGAGAACGTTAAATTTGAAAGTAAAAGGAAATTAAAATGTTAAAAAAAAGAAAAAAAACACAAGTTATAATTATGAAGTAAAAAAATAAAACAAAAAAGGACGAAATTCGAACTGTGACGGTGGTTGACAAAAAAGGGAGGGGTGCAACACGAGGACTTCCCAGGAGGTCACCCATCCTAGTACTACTCTCGCCCAAGCACGCTTAACTTCGTAGTTCTGATGGGATCCGGTGCTTCAGTGCTGGTGTGATCGCACCCATCAGGAAACGGATTGGTAAAGTATTAAAGCAGAAGCTGGAGATTGTAGAGAAATGCAGCGATTAACGGCAAAAACGTTTGAAATTCTTGCAAATGACATTAAATTTGACAACAAATTGATAAAAAGAAACAAGGGAACACGCTAAATTTGCAATTAAAACGAATCAAGAACGAAATGAAGGAATTAAAACCACAAATTCAAACCGCGACGGTGAGAATGGAATATGGAAAGAATTTGAAAAAAGACATTAAATTTGACAAAACAAAACGAGGGAACATGCTAAATTTGCAATTAAAAAGAATCAAGAATGAAATGAAGGAATTAAAAGGACAAATTCGAACATCGACGTTGAGAATGTAATATGGAAAGAATTGGAAGAAAGAAATCATTGTCAGCTTTTGAAATTCAAGAAGACATAGTGAGAAAGTTAAATTTGAAAACAAAAGGAAATTAAAATGTAAAAAAATGGAAAAAAAAATACAAGTTCTAATTATGAAGTAAAAAAACAAAACAAAAAAGGACGAAATCTTAAATTGCAAATTCGAATTGTGACAGTGGTTGACAAAAAAGGGAGGGGTGCAACACGAGGATTTCCCAAGAGGTCACCCATCCTAGTACTACTCTCGCCCAAGCACGCTTAACTTCAGAGTTCTGATGGGATCCGGTGCTTTAGTGTTGTTATGATCGCACCCGTCAGGAAGCGGATTGGTAAAGTATTAAAGCAGGAGCGGGGGATTCTAGAGAAATGCAGCGGTTAACAGCAACAACGTTTGAAATTCTTGCAAATGACATTAAATTTGACAACAAATTGATAAAAAGAAACAAGAGAACACGCTAAATTTGCAATTAAAAAGAATCAAGGACGAAATGAAGGAATTAAAACAACAAATTCAAACCGCGACGGTGAGAATGGAATATGGAAAGAATTTGACAAAAGACATTAAATTTGACAAAAAAAAAATGATAAAAATAAACGAGGGAACACGCTAAATTTGCAATTAAAAAGAATAAAGAACGAAATGAAGGAATTAAAAGGACAAATTCGAACATCAACGTTGAGAATGTAATATGGAAAGAATTGGAAGAAAGAAATCCTAGTAAGCTTTTGAAATTCAAGAAGACATAGTGAGAACGTTAAATTTAAAAATGAAAGGAAATTAAGATGTAAAAAAAAGGAAAAAAAAATACAAGTTCTAATTATGAAGTAAAAAAAAGGACGAAATCTTAAACTGCAAATTCGAACTGTGACTGTGGTTGACAAAAAAGGGAGGGGTGCAACACGAGGACTTCCCAGGAGGCCACCCATCCTAGTACAACTCTCGCCCAAACACGCTTAACTTCGGAGTTCTAATGGGATCTTGTGCTTTAGTGCTGGTATGATCGCACCCATCAGGAAGCGGATTGGTAAATTATTAAAGCAGGAGCTGGAGATTGTAGAGAAATGCTGCGGTTAACGGTAACAACGTATGAAATTCTTGCAAATGACATTAAATTTGACAACAAATTGATAAAAAGAAACAAAGAACACGCTAAATTTGCAATTAAAATAAATCAAGAACGAAATGATGGAATTAAAACCACAAATTCAAACAGCGACAGTGAGAATGGAATATGGAAAGAATTTGAAAAAAGGCATTAAATTTGACAAAAAAATGATAAAACTAAACGAGGGAACACGCTAAATTTGCAACTAAAAAGAATCAAGAACGAAATGAAGGAATTAAAAGGACAAATTCAAACATCGACGTTGAGAATGTAATATGGAAAGAATTGGAAGAAAGAAATCACTGTCAGCTTTTGAAATTCAAAAAGACATAGTGAGAACGTTAAATTTGAAAATAAAAGGAAATTAAAATGTTAAAAAAGGAAAAAAAATACAAGTTCTAATTATGAAGTAAAAAACAAAACAAAGAAGGATGAAATCTTAAACTGCAAATTCGAACTGTGGCGGTGGTTGACAAAAAGGGAGGGGTGTAACACGAGGACTTCCCAGGAGGTCACCCATCCTAGTACTACTCTCGCTAAAGCACGCTTAACTTCGGAGTTCTGATGGGATCTGGCGCTTTAGTGCCGGTATGATCGCACCCATCAGGTAGCGGATTGGTAAAGTATTAAAGCAGGAGCTGGAGATTGTAGAGAAATGCAGCGGTTAACGGTAACAACGTTTGAAATTCTTGCAGATGACATTAAATTTGACAACAAATTGATAAAAAGAAATAAGGGAACACGCTAAATTTGCAATTAAAAAGAACCAAGAACGAAATGAAGGAATTAAAACAACAAATTCAAACCGCGACGGTGAGAATGGAATATGGAAAGAATTTGACAAAAGACATTAAATTTGACAAAAAAATGATAAAAATAAAGGCGGGAAAACGCTAAATTTGCAATTAAAAATGATCAACAACGAAAATGAAGGAATTAAAAGGAAAAATTCGAACATCGACATTGAGAACGTAATATGGAAAGAATTGGAAGAAAGAAATCCTTGTAAGCTTTTGAAATTCAAGAAGACATAGTGAGAACGTTAAATTTAAAAATAAAAGGAAATTAAAATGTGAAAAAAAGGAAAAAAATACAAGTTCTAATTATGAAGTAAAAAAAAAGGACGAAATCTTAAACTGCAAATTCGAACTGTGACTGTGGTTGACAAAAATGGGAGGGGTGCAACACGAGGACTTCCAAAGAGGTCACCCATCCTAGTACAACTCTCGCCCAAGCACGCTTAACTTGGGATTTCTGATGGGATCTTGTGCTTTAGTGCTGGTATGATCGCACCCATCAGGAAGCGGATTGGTAATGTATTAAAGCAGGAGCTGGAGATTGTAGAGAAATGCAGCGGTTAACGGCAACAATATTTTAAATTCTTGCAAGTGACATTAAATTTGACAACAAACTGATAAAAAGTAATAAGGGAACATGCTAAATTTGCAATTAAAATGAATAAAGAACGAAATAAAGGAATTAAAACCATAAATTCAAGCAGCGACGGTGAGAATGGAATATGGAAAGAATTTGAAAAAAGACATTAAATTTGACAAAAATAAAAATAAAAATAAACGAGGGAACACGCTAAATTTGCAATTAAAAAGAATCAAGAACGAAATGAAGGAATTAAAAGGACAAATTCATACATCGACGTTGAGAATGTAATATAAAAAGAATTGAAAGAAAGAAATCATTGTCAGCTTTTGAAATTGAAGAAAACATAGTGAGAACGTTAAATTTGAAAATAAAAAGAAATTAAAATGTAAAAAAAAAGGAAAAAAATACAAGTTCTAATTATGAAGTAAAAAGACAAAACAAAAATGGACGAAATCTTAAACTGCAAATTCGAACTGTGATGGTGGTTGACAAAAGGGAGGGGTGCAACACGAGGACTTCCCAGGTGGTCACCCATCCTAGTACTACTCTCGCCCAAGAACGCTTAACTTCGAAGTTCTGATGGGATCCGGTGCTTTCGTGCTGGTATGATCGCAACCGTCAGGAAGCAGATTGGTAAAATATTTAAGCAGGAGCTGGAGATTGTAGCGAAATGCAGCGGTTAAAGACAACAACGTTTGAAATTCTTGCAAATGACAATAAATTTGACAACAAATTGATAAAAAGAAATAAGGGAACACGCTAAATTTGGAATAAAAAAGAATCAAGAACGAAATGAAGGAATTAAAACCACAAATTCAAACCGCGACGGTGAGAATGGAATATGGAATTTTTTTGAAAAAAGACATTAAATTTGACAAAAAAATGATAAAAATAAATGAGGGAACACGCTAAATTTGCGATTAAAAAGAATAACGAACGAAATGAAGGAATTAAAAGGACAAATTCAAACATCGACGTTGAGAATGTAATATGGAAAGAATTGGAAGAAAGAAATCATTGTCAGCTTTTGAAATTCAAGAAGATGTAGTGAGAACGTTAAATTTGAAAGTAAAAGGAAATTAAAATGTGAAAAAAAAGAAAAAAAATACAAGTTATAATTATGAATTAAAAAAATAAAACAAAAAAGGACGAAATTCGAACTGTGACGGTGGTTGACAAAAAAGGGAGGGGTGCAACACGAGGACTTCCCAGGAGGTCACCCATCCTAGTACTACTCTCTCCCAAGCACGCTTAACTTCAGAATTCTGATGGGATCCGGTGCTATAGTGCTGGTATGATCGCACCCATCAGGAAACGGATTGGTAAAGTATTAAAGCAGGAGCTGGAGATTGTAGAGAAATGCAGCGGTTAACGGCAACAACGTTTGAAATTCCTGCAAATGACATTAAACTTGACAACAAATTGATAAAAAGAAACAAGGGAACACGCTAAATTTGCAATTAAAAAGAATCAAGAACGAAATGGAGGAATTAAAACCACAAATTCAAACCGCGACGGTGAGAACAGAATATGGAAAGAATTTTAAAAAAGACATTTAATTTGACAAAAAAATGATAAAAATAAACGAGGGAACACGCTAAATGCAATTAAAAAGAATCAAGAACGAAATGAAGGAATTAAAAGGACGAATTCAAACATCAACGTTGAGAATGTAATATGGAAAGAATTGGAAGAAAGAAATCATTGTCATCTTTTGAAATTCAAGAAGACATAGTGAGAACGTTAAATTTGAAAATAAAAGGAGATTAAAATGTAAAAAAAAATGGAAAAAAAATACAAGTTTTAATTATGAAGTACAAAAACAAAACAAAAAAGGATGAAATCTTAAACTGCAAATTCGAACTGTGATGGTGGTTGACAAAAAGGGGGGGTGCAACACGAGGACTTCCCAGGAGGTCACCCATCCTAGTACTACTCTCGCCCAAGCACGCTTGACTTCGGAGTTCTGATGGGATCCCGTGCTTTAGTGCTGGTATGATCGCACCCGTTAGGAAGCGGATTGGTAAAGTATTAAAGCAGGACCTGGAGATTGTAGAGAAATGCAGCGGTTAAAGGCAACTGCATTTGAAATTCTTGCAAATGACATTAAATTTGACAACAAATTGATAAAAAGAAACAAGGGAACACGCTAAATTTGCAATTAAAATGAATCAAGAATGAAATGAAGAAATTAAAATCACAAATTTGAACAGCGACGGTGAGAATGGAATACGGAAAGAATTTGAAAAAAGACATTAAATTTGACAAAAAAATGATAAAAACAAACGAGGGACCACGCTAAATTTGCAATTAAAAAGAATCAAGAACGAAATGTAGGAATTAAAAGGACCAATTCAAACATCGACTTTGAGAATGTAATATGAAAAGAATTGGAAGAAAGAAATCATTGTCAGCTTTTGAAATTCAAGAAGACATAGTGAGAACGTTGAATTTGAAAATAAAAGGAAATTAAAATGTAAAAAAAAAGGAAAAAAACACAAGTTCTAATTATGAAGTAAAAAAACAAAACCAAAAACGACGAAATCTTAAACTGCAAATTTGAACTGTGACGTTGGTTGATAAAAAAGGGAGGGGTGCAACATGAGGACTTCCAAGGAGGTCACCCATCCTAGTTGTAACACCCCACCTCCGCCAGGGTGTCTCTTGCAAGCACTCTGACTTTGGAGGGGCGTTTGTACCGGGTAAACATGCATAATGATATATCAAGGCAGAAAAAAAACATATGTATATATGTAAACAGAGTAAATAAGATATGTAAAACAGCGGAAGATTTCAAACTATTTCAAAACAAGTCTGGTACAACATAATGTCAACTTTCCAAATACACAAGTCTAGATAAAAACAACATTACTGAAAAACTGAAATACATAAGTACTATCCCCAAAATAAGTGATAACCATAGCTATCTTCATGTTGAAACCGCACATGAGCTGAAATCCCATAAGCAAGCAATCAGAAATCCAAGCTAAGCTCCAACGTTCCCACCCTGAGAACCTGGGGGGGGGGGGGAACGGAAGAAAAGAGACAAAAGAAAAACAGGTCAGTCAAAAAGACTGAGTAAGCCCTACTACAATCAATGTAAACTAATAAAGTTAACTGGCATGAGAAGCAGGGATGAACATAAGGGTAACTACATACTAGCATGATGATTAACTAACAAGGTAGATAAAGGTGTCATCGCATAATCAGGATTAAGGTTTTGCACTACAGGTGTACTAGCAAACTAACATGACTTGAATAAACAAGTATTGATCCCTTGGCCCAAGCTTTGACCCAATAACATGAAATGACCCTAAAACGAGGTCCAATAACATGAAGTGACCCTAATACGAGGTCCAATAACATGAAGTGACCCTAATACGGGGTCCAATAACATGAAGCGACCCTAATACGGGGTCCAATAACATGAAGCGACCCTAATACGAGGTCCAATAACATGAAGTGACCCTAATACGAGGTCCAATAACATGAAGTGACCCTAATACGAGGTCCAACCAAACGGTCTAGTCGATCGGCTCCCTATAAACCTAACTCGTCACGTGTTGGTGTCAATACGGCCCAAACATAATTGTAGTCAGACTGTGCCGGGTCTCCCGTCGGGTGTATCAAGCCCTAGGGTGTCAACCCCTGGACACCATAAACATAAGTGCACAGTCTCGATCTACTGGTACCCATGCTTGACTTCTCCAAATACGGACTACGTGCACGACCATAGTCCGTCCGGAACTACATCGGCGTACCACTCTGCCGTCGTTTTTGGTCACTTACCTCAAGTCCAGTAATCGTGCCCCCACCCTAGACTAGTCCCTAGGGTCTTAATGATACAAACTTGGGATTACTGCTGGAGTGGACCCCCATTGCTAGGATTTTCTCGTGGGTTAAGTACGGTTTAACCCTTTTACTAATCATGGATTAACTTGGTTAAGTGTAACGATGAGTTCACGACTTAACCCTGATTAATCTACCAAGCCCAAATTGGTTAAGTATTAAGTGGACCATGACTTAACCCTAATCATGAGGCATTAACTAATTTGATGTGCCTTAACCTCTCACATTAGACCTTGTTGTGGTTACTAGTTAAGCCGGGCGGGTCCGGGTAGCTTTACATCACAACTTGGTCTAACCTCGGGTTCAAGGTACAACATGACCAACTTCTCACATTGGGTCCTATTGTTTGTGGCAACTAGTTAAGCCGGTCGGTTCCGGGTAGTTTTACGCTACGAACTCAACCCAACCTCGAGTTGGTCACACTTATATTTTCTAAGTGTCATGTCCATCATGTTTCCAAAACATATTACAAGTTTTCAAGCATTTGGGTAGACCTAACTTAATAGGTAAATTCCCAATGGGTAGACCTAACTTAATAGGTAAATTCCCAATCTTATGTTTTCATGTCTTTTAAGTTTACCCAACCCCAAACGCAATCCCATCGCTTACATATCGCAATAGCGCATAAAGGATAGAAAGAGGGAACTTGGCATAATCATGACATAAAGGTGTTGAAGCCACAAGTTTAACATGGTGGCATATGAAATGTACATATGTTCATATACTTGCATATTACATTTTTAGGCCTCAAAAGCATGCATAAAACCAAACTTAGCATATTGGTGATACATGGTGATAAATGACATGTAGAAATGGCCATAAGTTCGCATTTAGCCTCACATGCAAGTTATCATAAGAGATATGATAACTTACATGTTGCCAAAATGCAACCTTTAGCATAAAGCTTGAAGCTTGAAGCTCATAAACCCAAGATAAGCTTGCATAACATGATAACATGAGCAAAATGATCAACCCAAACTTGCATAACATAACTTGCATATCATATGGCAAACTTGCATATCAAACTTGCATAACATAACATGATAAACTTGCATATCATAATATGGCAAACTTGCATAACATAACATGATAAACTTACATATCATAACATGGCAAACTTGCATAGCATAACATGGTAAACTTGCATATCATAACATGGCATACTTGCATAACATAACATGATAAACTTGCATATCATAACATGGCAAACTTGCATAACATAGCATGGCAAACTTGCATATCAAACTTGCATAACATGACATGGTAAACTTGCATATCATGGCAAACTTGCATATCATAATGATCAACCAAACTTGCATCATTCATTTAACTTTAGAGTTTAAATATGAAAGTAGAAAAGGGCTTACAATGCTTATGAAGGCACAAAAATATATATAGATTGAGACAAAGCCCTTATGCAATCAAATAAACCCAAAATGCAAGCTCCAATAGAAAAACCCTTGAGCAAAAATGATCAAAACCCTTGCTTTATGATGTAAATATGGAAACTTGACTTGAATGCAAGCTAATGACACTCATACAAGCTTGAAAACACTTGTATGCATGGAAAATCTCTCATAGAAATAACTTAGGAATTTTATGAAGAGAGTGGAGGCCATGAGAGGAATGATTTTGCCATAGTTTAGTTGTAGGATTGATTAATGATGATTTAGGGTTAGGTTAGGGGCTTATTTATAGAGATTAGGATTAGTTTCAACCTTAGGATTAAACCCTAATTCCAATCTCAGCCCTTAAAACTGAATCTGGCCCCCAAACTCAACACAACTCCAAAATGGTGCACCAGGCAAAACTGCCCGGCTGAACCAAGTCAACAGCCAAGTCGACAGGGCTGTCGACTTGGGTCCAACCAAGTCGACTCCCAAGTCGACAGGGCTGTCGACTTGGGTGCTCTGTTGGGAATTTTCCCGCCTGGCCCAATCTGACCCTAATTTCCAAATTCAAACTTGAATTTGAAATCTGTTTTGAACTTGAAATTTTCTGAAAACTTCATTGGGCCTTAATCGGGTCATACGGACTACGATTTTCGAAAACTCGTACTCTATTTCGCGTATTTTTCCGAGACGAACGCAATGGCATAGCCCGTTTCCCTTGATTCAAATTTATAAATTAAATTCTGCCTCGATTTACGTTATAACAGGTTATTGAAAATACGGGTTGTTACACTAGTACTACTCTCGCCCAAGCACGCTTATTTTCGGAGTTCAAATGGGATCCGGTGCTTTAGTGCTGCTATGATCGCACCCGTCAGGAAGCGGATTGGTAAAGTATTAAAGCAGGAGTTGGAGATTATAGAGAAATGCAGCGGTTAACGGCAACAACATTTGAAATTCTTGTATATGACATTAAATTTGACAACAAATTGATAAAAAGAAACAAGGAAACACGCTAAATTTGCAACTAAAATGAATAAAGAACGAAATGAAGGAATTAAAACCACAAAATCAAACAGCGACGGTGAGAACGGAATATGGAAAGAATTTGAAAAAAGACATTAAATTTGACAAAAAAATGATAAAAACAAACGAGGGAACACGCTAAATTTGCAATTAAAAATAATCAAGAACGAAATGAAGGAATTAAAAGGACAAATTCAAACATCGACGTTGAGAATGTAATATAAAAAGAATTGGAAGAAAGAAATCATTGTCAGCTTTTGAAATTCAAGAAGACATAGTGAGAACGCTAAATTTGAAAATAAAAGGAAATTAAAATGTAAAAAAAAGGAAAAAAAATACAAATTCTAATTATGAAGTTAAAAGACAAAACAAAAAAGGACGAAATCTTAAACTGCAAATTCGAACTATGACGGTGGTTGACAAAAAGGGAGGGGTGCAACACGAGGACTTCCCAGAAGGTCACCCATCCTAGTACTACGCTCGTCCAAGCACACTTAACTTCGAAGTTCTGATGGGATCCGGTGCTTTACTGCTGGTATGATCGCACCCATCAGGAAGCGGATTGGTAAAGTATTAAAGCAAGAGCTGGAGATTGTAGAGAAATGCAGCGGTTAACTACAACAACGTTTGAAATTCTTGTAAATTACATTAAATTTGAAAACAAATTGATAAAATGAAACAAGGGAACACACTAAATTTGCAATTAAAATGAATCAAGAACGAAATGAAGGAATTAAAACCACAAATTCAAACAGCGACGGTGAGAATGGAATATGGAAGGAATTTGAAAAAAACATTAAATTTGACAAAAAAAATGAAAAAAACAAACGAGGGAACACGCTAAATTTGCATTTAAAAGGAATCAAGAACGAAATGAAGGAATTAAAATGACAAATTCAAACATTGACGTTGAGAATGTAATATGGAAAGAATTGAAAGAAAGAAATCATTGTCAGCTTTTGAAATTTAGGAAGACATAGTGAGAACGTTAAATTTGAAAAAAAAAAAGGAAATTAAAATGTAAAAAAACGGAAAAAAAATACAAGTTCTAATTATGAAGTAAAAAAACAAGACAAAAAAGGACGAAATCTTAAACTGCAAATTCGAACTGTGACGGTGGTTGATAAAAAGGGAGGGGTGCAACACGAGGACTTCCCAGGAGGTCACCCATCCTAGCACTACTCTCGCCCAAGCACGCTTAACTTCGGAGTTCTGATGGCATCCGGTGCTTTAGTGCTTGTATGATCGCACCCGTCAGGAAGCGGATTGGTAAAGTATTAAAGCAGGAGTTGGAGATTGTAGAGAAATGCAGCAGTTAACGGCAACAACGTTTGAAATTCTTGCAAATGACATTAAATTTGACAACAAATTAATAAAAAGAAACAAGGGAACACGCTAAATTTGCAATTAAAATGAATCAAGAAAGAAATTAAAACCACAAATTCAAACAGCGACGGTAAGAATGGAATATGGAAAGAATTTGAAAAAAGACATTAAATTTGTAACACCCCATGTCCATTAATGTCACTCACAAAGGGAATGCACTAACGTCCATGAAGCGTTATTGTTGTATTAAACAGATAAATTACAAGAATTAATAAATAAATAAAACACACGGAAGATAAAACTTATTTCATAGCATCATAACTCAAAATAGGTTTACAAATACTCATAAACTATTACAACAGGATTAATAGTCTTTTCAAAATCTCCATAATATGTAAAGAAGCAAATACATGGTAAACATAAATGTGATAATCCCCACTGAGCATAAGCAAAGCCATAAAGATGAGAGAGACCAAAGCAGTACATCTACTCTCTTCAAGCAACTGAAAGAAGTTGACACTAAGCTGTAGTATCCCCTCCTGTCAAACCTTGGGGGAGGGGAGGAAAGAAAAGAGGTGGAAACAAAACGGGTCCGACATAAAGTCTGGCAAGTCCAGTGATTTTAACAATACAATAGGTAAAGTAATAGAACAAGACATAAACTGGCATCATGATATGGCTGTAACATAGACAAGGTAAGATAAAAGAATGGACAAGATGATTTCGTCCCTAAGTTCTAAGACAATCCTACACCTTGGTTAAGAGAACAACTCTCCAAGTACTAACCCCGAAGACCGAAGTCAACATCAGACTAGCACCCAAAGAATTGTCTGACTCAACCAACATGTATTTCGATATACCATACTTTTACTAAGTTACACCATATTACTTATTTACACCGCACTGCTACTAGTCTCTTTTACAAAAGGTTGATCCTTTACCACCGACTGTACCCACATGACAAACTTGGTAGTTGCTTGTACCTAGCTGC
>JASFAX010004002.1:0-40744 GCA_030737875.1 Allium sativum
ACCTAGACGAAGATAACCAAAGGATGAAGCAAATAACATTCCAGACTATTGGCCCTAACATGTTTATTATGGCAACTGGTACACATATGTTTAGGTTAATTGGCCGTTTACAAAAATTGTGTGCATTACAGCATTTTACATTACATTCAAAACACGTGCAACGGTCATTGCAATGATTTATTTTGCATTAACAGTGTGTACTTCTTGCACATACTACTTAACAATGCCTTCTCAAAAGTATTATTACAGGACTGAGAATAAAAACAAAGAAATCAAATCAGGACAACTCAAAGTAAGCAAGAACAGAAGATAAGCAAAAGGAACATCATGCAATAGTTTTTGATAAATTTGGATGTACCCAAACAAATATAGTACTACTAAAGATCAGAAAGATAAACAATGGTGCAGGTAATGCATTTTTTAATGACAACTGGAATAGAGTAGCAACTATCTTGCCAATCGCTAATTTCCCAAAATACCCGATATGCAGATAAGAGGTCATGAGTTTAAATCTCTCACATGGAATAAAATACATTGATTTTCAAATGGAAAACAGATGTATAAACGATGTTACAAATTCAGATCTCAATCTCTGCAGCAGCAGCAATGATGATGACAATAAAAATCTTTGCACTTCTTGGTTTATGTGAACTATATATAAAGTTGAGATTTCATAATTTTGGACCCAACATATACATTTATTTTTTTAATTTGCACTTGCATGCATGTGGCAAAAATCCACATAAAATATAAAGAGTGCAACTCTGTTTAACAATCGCTAAAACTAGAGAAATATCACGCACTATAAAAATATGGGGACTCTTATAATAGTCCATACAAGATATAAGAACAGTTCACATACTGTTTTGAGTGCCAAAAATTCGTTCTTGACGTGAGCCTTCTGATCAATTATTTCATGATAAATCGAGCTTGTTTTCAGCATATTCAGTTCATTATCAGTCCAAAACATCTGGAAACATAATCAACCATCAGAAAGAGCTATTTTTCCCCTGAGATACTTGAAGGATGTTTTCATTTTATTTATTGGAATTGTGGTAATAAACCATTTTTGTGATATTTAAAATTTTAAATATATGTGTACATAAGAAAATTTGATTAAAAAAAAGCATACTGTATTATGCATTTCACTGATAGGCGGAAGACTTTCAATATAAGGAGCCCATTCAGAATCCTGAAATATAAAATAGGTCCAAGAAAACACAAATTGTAATTGTTGGGTAATGCTACATGGAACTATAAATATACAAGAAACAGCCGAAAATGTGAAATAACAGGAGAATGGATTTGAGTGAAACCCAATTAAAGCAACACAAATACCATAACCGACATTGCCTAAAGTTTTTTAAAAGGTTAGTCGCAAAATCGAAAACATCAAATGTTGCATCAGAGCAGTTGACCAAACAAGGATAGCTATGGGTAATTCATACTGAGTTAAATTTCTGGATTACGGATTCCACAGCTTCAACCAAGAAATATAGAAATATAATGGCCATCAAAACCAATTACAGTAAATACATTAAAACTGCAGCAAAAAAATATCGATTATAGTGGAATTACCTGGCCCAGTTTCTTCTCGGCTAGCAAGACTACTGCAAGTCTTGAGACATTATCATCAATATCAACAAGAAGAGCTTCGATTTTTGGATGAATTCTATTTGTAGATATTTGCTGCAAAACAGAAGAAACTGCCCATTACAGTGCTCCTAACACACACACACACACACACACACACACACACACACACATATATATATATATATATATATATATATATATAATTAAAGACATAGAAGAGAGCGTACAGCATTGTACGGAACTTTCAGCAGACACTCGCCGCGTTGAACTGGTCTAGATGTGAATAAGGACCTGAAAGGGAAATCCTGATGATGAAGTTGAAGAAAAAACTCTTTACTTGCATTTTGTCATAACATAATCCATAAATGTTTCATTTCTACATGTAAGTAGTATGTAGTTAACAAAGCAAAACATATCACAGCACATGTATGAATAACTATAACCAAATCTCTAAATTATTAACATCAAACAGCAAAAAAGCTATTTTAACGCCCACTTTGGTAACTCTACTCACCGGTCAAGAAAGAAACTGCTTTCAAAAAACAAAAAACAAAAAACAAAAACAAAAAAAAAAAACTTTTACTACTATTTGGAGGACCCTTCTGTGAGGCAGCCCTTCTATAATGAAAATGACTCTGAAACTCTTACCTTCACTAGAAGCAATCAACAAGGTATGGAATAGGAGGGATATATTACCATCACCATCCATTCTTCAGACTTAACTTAGCTAGTACCTTCATCATCTTAGATGCCATTGTGAATGGAAATGAGGTTTTCCCCAAATTACAATTGAGGGGTTTGGCATTTGCAATAAAAGGAGAAGGTTGTTTCCAGTTTAAGGTTATGATTAAAAGAAACCGTGGAACTTATTTACCAATTAACATGCCCTCTTGTCATAAAAGGTTTAAAATATCAAGAATCCTAAGATCTAATTGTCAATGCAAAAACAAAATCTCAAAGACATGATTAACTTTCATCACATCCAAGATTTCAAATTTCATTAGAGGTCCTTCCTAATGTCTCAATTGCAGACTGTTTCTACAAGTCAATTTCTGATAATTCTACAAGTCAATTCCAAATCACATCCGAAATCATGGATTTTGAGCTAAAACATCACATTGTATTTTTTATAATTCTACACTCTTAAAAATTAATTATAACTAAACATTATTTTTATTTCATTCTTGTTTGATTGATTATTATATTACAAATTGTTTCTTCTTTTTGAAACTTTTTGAAATGACTTTTCCATGCACCGATTCTTTAATCGATTAAAGATCATCATCTAAAAAATATGTAGCAGTGTTATCGCGTCGATGACAAGTCGGCAAGTCACCCGAGCAGATTCGACGATGCTCGACTTATCCAATTCGACAATGCTAGGCTTAACCAGCCCAAAAAACCCTAAATTGACATCGATCAGCCCAAAAAACCCTAAATCGACATCGATACAACCAAATTGCTCCTTTTCACATAACAGACCAGATCGATAAAAATTAAAAACCCTAAATCGCAAATCGATTAAAAAAAACTAATTGCTTCTCCTCCACCTCGTTGCTGCTCTTCGCCGCTGCTCCTCTGCGCACCTCGTCGCTGCCAGACCCAGGTATGTATATTTAAAACTTACATATAGTATACTATTAATTATATTATAAGCTAATTAATAATTAACTGATTTGTTTTTAATTATACATGCAGCAGTTAAAATGGAGAGTAACACAGAAAATACTTGGCATGAAATGTCTAGTCATGATTTGTTTTAAATTAATAATTAACTGATTTGTTTTTAATTAACTGATTTGTTTTTATTTAATAATTAACTGATTTGTTTTTAATTAACTGATTTTTCTTGAGTTCATACTCATTTTATGATCTATTATGGATATTATGGGTATTATTATGCTGTGACTATGATCTATTATGGATATTTGTTGAATTTGAACCTATTATTATATTATCTTTGCTGAATTTGAACTTATTATAAATTTATAATTATATCTAATTATATTATTATTTAAGTATAATAAATATATGTATATAAAAGACTTGTCGACTAGTCTTCTAGACGGTAGTGGCTCGACTTGGCGTCGTGATAACCTTGATATGTAGTCTTGTTAGCTTATGTTTCTTCAGTTGATATACATATTTCATCTTCTGGTACAAAAACATTACTGAAGTAGCAGTCAAACTGATAATATGTCCTTTAGGAAATAATTTATAAATACAAAGTTGTGTTATTAGGATATTTATATTTCGAGTCAATCGAATTCCATTTGGATGTCACATTTCATGTCAACGGCTATCATTTAAATCGTGCATATTATTATGTATTATAATATAATACCAACTATTAAATTAGATAATGGTGTTTTTGTTTTGTTTTTGTTATTGTTAGTATTATAAATAACGTAAAGCCAACATGAAATATAAAATCAAAATCTTCAATAAGAGATACGCACCTAATGTAGACTCAGTTTGTTGTAGAACTTATCAAATGGGAGATATCTAGCAAAAAATTCATACCCAAATAAGACTGCGACCCAAAAAAAAATCTAGCATGAATTTCATCTAAATACAAAAAATAAAGGTTATCCAAATCCAAAGCGAACAGACATATTTAGGACATTATTTTTTCTTGATGGCTACACATACATACAATCATATTAGCTACTAATTACCAAAAAGTGCCAAGTTTAATAATGTATACAGATGTACCAAGAGGTTGCCTACTCGGTAAACAACATGACTGACTGCTCACAACCAACATTTGTATCTACTCACCCGTTATTTATTCAGAGTATGTGTTGGAGGTTCCGTGGATACTCACTCAAAATTTAGAAATGCGGGTTTGGTTCTTTAGGATAAAAAAAAGAAAATACATGTTAGTGTATGTATGTATGTATACATACATTTTTTTTAAGATAGGTAATTTTATTGAAACGTATACACGCACAAAGAAAATACAAAAAATATCATAATGTGTGCAATGAATACATTAATCAATGTACAAACTCAATAATGTGTGTACATATGCAAGTACACGTGTGTGTGCGCATACGCATAGGTGAAGCCCTTACTAAAATTTTGAATTTAAACCACTAATCCAGCTACGCTTTTCTCATTAATTTTATGTTTACCAGTAAAACCTAAGTGTAGTTTGCATTCAATCAAAATTCCAATAAGCTCTTTCTTGTGAACCCACCGGCCAATCTATTCTTTGATACATTTTTCTCAACTAACAGAACACATCCAACTTCAAAATAAAATTTCCTTTATCAACTTAGTTGTCTTTCTCTTTGATCTCCAGTCACTTTCGATAGCGATAAAGCCATATGAATGTGTTGTTTGTAAATAATTTTGGCCCGTGTGCTTAATGTATTTGCTTCTTGCACTCACTTGCTTGTTGTGTTCGCCATTGTTTTAAAAAACCCGCCTCGAGGCTCGCCTCAAGGCTCGCCTCGAGGAAATAAGAGATAAAACGCCTTGAGGCTTATTCCAAAAGGCATTTTACCTCTAAAGCTTACGCCTCAATAACTTAAGGCATACAAAGCGCGTAAAGCTTACGCCTCGCACGCCTCAAACAGCTGAGGCATATGACTTAAAAATCTTTTAATCTTTAGTTGCAGATATTAACACAAATAAATGTCATTGAACTTTAATTATTAAATAGAAATTAAAAAAGACAAAATTTAAGAAAATAAAAATTAGTATTTTTTTACTTTTCAATTTCAATATCGGCACAATCAAGTAAAATTGTTTATGAAATAATGATCATGAGCAATATAATGAATTTTCTTATTGTTATTTAAAGAATGTTTTTCAATAAACTTTGTTAAATCTCGAAATAAATTTTGCAAATCGATTTGAATTGATGGAACATATCAAAATTGTAGTTTGACGTAATCTCCAAATAGTTTTAAGAAATCAAAATTTGAATCTTTTTGCACAAGGAGGAAGATATTATTTGATCTTTTGCATTTTATATTAAATGTGCAAGAATGATTGTATTTTGTTTGAATTGCTTTGAATGCTTTATGGGTTTTACTTAGTATTTGACGCTTAATGTTATTCAATATTTTAAATTAAGTTATGTGTTGCATTTTTTTTTTTACCTGAAAGGCTTACGCCTCAACGCTTCGAGGCTTACGCCTCGCCTTACGGACCCAAAAACGCCTCGCGTGCGCCTTTTGCGTTTTAAAACATTGGTGTTCGCTCACTGGATGAAATTCCTCGTTTGCTAATCTAGGCCATGCTTGTTTGTTGTTGCACCTGCCCGTGTCACAGTCACTCATTTGTTGTTATGCTTTGTATATGTCTACTGTGATTCTTTGTTTACTACCATGCTAGTTTGTTTAGTGGTTTGTCTACTGTTGCACTCTCTTTTTGCAAGTGTTCACCAGTTACTCCTTTTGTTGCCATTACTGGCATGTCTTACTAGTGATTGACACTAAATGTTTTACTAATTATTAATACAAAAATTTATTGGTGGATTTTTATCCCTTCTTGATATTATCCCCAGTGGTTATAGATCCTGGATCCACTACTGTATACGTGTGCATAACACGCACATGGGTTTGGTGTCACATCGTAAAGTTTCATATGCCATAAGAATTTGATGTATAAATTTGAGTTATTCCACAATCACTCATTCCTACTTATTGTTGTTTAATAGGAAAAAATTTAAATCTAAAATTTTCAAACTTAAAAAGGTAAATTTTAAAAGCTAAGACTTAGAAATCTCAAATATTGGTAAACTACCGAGAAAAAAATCAATAATTCAAATAGTATTAAATTTCTACTTTCTAGTAAAATTAAAGATATTAATTTCAAAAATTAAAAGAATTGAGTTCCAGAAAATGAAAACTAAACCTAAAAAATAGAGCTTTGATTTTCTTTAATGATTTTTTTTTTAAATTTTGAGTTCATATTTTAAGAAGTTCGCATTCCATAGTTCAGCTTTAAAAGGTTAATTATAAAGGTTCATATTATAACTTTTAAGTAATGCAAAACTTAAGAGTGCGTTCGGTTTACCCTTTTTAATTTTGGAATTTTGTTCATACATAACTACAAACGACACATGTATATCGAGAAAAACAACCGTTTTTGAAAATGAAGTTAATACACAAAGCAGAAAACAAATTTTTTTTTTTCTTGTTTTAAGAAATAATGGAAGAACGAGAGACAATTTATCACTCCATCGTCCCTCCAACCTCTACTTCGTCTCTTCCAACTTCCTTTCATCCCCTTCTCATTTTTTGTAATTAACGTTGAAAATTCACGATACAAATTATAAAACATAAAATAAACCAAACGTCACCTAACATTTTTAATATTGAAAAAGTCATATCAATTAAAACTCGTTTTTTGATACTAAAAGGTCCAGATTTCCACTATATATATATATATATATATATATATATATATATATATATATATATATTTAAAAACATAAATTTACCAACTTTGAAAAGTTCCAAAAAAAATTGAACATTCCAAAATTTAGATAAAAATATATTTTAAAAACTCGATATTCAATTTAGGGGGAATCATCACAATAAGAAATACAATTTTTCGAACATTCGATACTCAAAAAAAATTAAATTCTAAAAACAAGAAAAATTAAAACATAAAAGTTATGTTCCAAAAAATTTAAAATTCAAATATATAGAAATCGAAGATTAAATTTGAATATCAATGTGTAGGAGACCATATTGATTAAGTGAACTTGTTTTTGTCCAAATTGTAAATACACCAAATTATGCTACTATCATATATATTTTATTTTTATTCCACCAGTGCTCAATCAAGAAGTGTTCGCCAAAGCACAATTAGGAGAAGCACAAAGATCAAAGGCTTGATACAACCAAGCCCCGATTGAGTTTACTATTTAGAGAAGTTTACCCAAGAATATTGGTTTCACTCTTTTGAAAAGTTCTACATCGGTCATACACAATGAACAAAAGGCACTGCTCGGTTCGCACCCGTGCAGCCATCTCTTTGGCACTATGTCGACAAGCTGAATGCATCATATAACAAGTCCTCAAAGTTGCAGGAACACAAAAAACCACTCAACTAAATAACAAGTCTGTTAGGATAATCTCAAGTGATATATCTTTCTATCAAAGCTGCAACAGCATACAAGACCATTTTCAGTAGAACCTGCATAAACAGATGAAAAATTCAACACCGATATCTGAACAGTTTACTCTTTTGGCCCAAACCTGACCAACTATATCTTCGGCTTCATCCAGCTTCGACTCATAAAACTGGTACCATTGAACTCCTCACAACTTCAAGAAAGACTTGATCAATTTGGTCATTTGCATTTGACTAGGTTACTTCTGCTCGGATTGCTTCAAGCATCTCATTATATTACTTTTTCATCAGATTGGGGCGTACTATTTACTTAGAAAGTTCCACAACTTAGTGAAAACAGTATCCGCACTCAAGTTAAAAGCTCTTCGACTCATTAATAAACAGTCCAACACCATGGGCTCTTCAAATCAAATGACAGTTGCACACATCAGCTTCTCAACTTACAACACTTGAAGTATCAACTTAAATTTCATAGCGATAATCCTAAACTTGAAAGTAGTTCAGACTTACCCTCCACGGAGAATAGTAAGCATCCTCAACTCAGTTTAACACTCTGCATCCTTGGCTCAATTCTGTAGTGACCTTCATGTTTTGATTTCAACTTGGCCTCATCAGCTCTTAGCCAAGAGATATTCCTTGGTTCTTATTCAAGTTAAACTCCTCAATCATTTAGCAAAGTTTATGGCTAATTCAAACTCATCTCCAAAATCCAGGCCTTCTCGGCTCTTCTCAAAGCTCATCTCAACGGCATTTTAAATAGACTGCCTCCTCAACTCCAAGTTTACATCTTCGGTACTATTTAGAGCTCGCCTCCTCGGCAAACATCAAAGTTATCTTCTTCAACACATCTCAAAGCTTCTCCATATTCAACATCACATGTCAAGCTCTTCTAGAAGCTCCCATTAAATTCTTCTCATAAGCTCATCCTTGAGCTAACGAAGTATTCTCAAGCAAAGGTTAAAACTTGGTGTCTCTACTGGCTAGTAACCATGCGTCCACATGGTAAGTTATCATGCCTTCCACACGGCAACATTAGAGCCATCAACATGGAAATGGTCCAAGGTATCCATGTTTCTCTCAACATGTGACTAAACTAGAAATGTCACATCATCAATTTGCATCTTTAGATTCTCGATATTTTGATCATGCCTGTAACACTCATACATGAAAGGATAACTAACATAATTTTGTCATGTCACTTATGTGAATAATGAGAGTGTGCCTATTAATAAGACAAGATCCCACATGTAAAGGGATCTATCTCCGAATGTAATCATGTTGTGTTACAACTCTACTTAGAGAGAACTGTTTTACGCTTAAGTGACATCATCAAAGACCGTGAAGCAAGATGAAGAAGTGTTTTCACTTGAACCCCTATGTAATAGGAATTTATAACAGAGACATAGGAGTTTTATATCCAAACCACATTAAACTTGTGTGTCGTTTACCTTTTCTGCGTTTTATTTTACTTCTCGCTTTCCGGTCGATTTTCCTTAGGGACACGATCAGGTATAAATAAGCATCGAACTTTTAATCCTTTACTTCCCAAAAAGCTCATCTAGCATTTTGGTTATCTGTGTTCTTTTCGTACTTCGTTGATTTTAGATTCACGTTTAGTGAACTGAGTTCACCTCTTTCTCAAACTTTCAGGTTGCGGGACGAGAAATGTCGCAACAGTTTGATTTATAAATCTATAATTGTAAGATTTTAGTTTATCTTGATTTTAAGATTCATTTCTACAAATTTCATTTGTCTTTTGAGGAATCATAACAAAAAAGCTGGTTCAACTTCTGGTTCCTGAGCTAAAATATTGCTTGCTTTATTTAGCATATGTAACCAAATTTTGGTGCATACAGTTTTTCCAGCATGCATGTAATGTAATAGTTACAGCTTATTTTGAGAAAATAACTCCAAGAAAACATGCATGATTGCAAAGAATAATAATTTACAGTGCATATTTATCGAACAAGCCAAACTACTAGTAAATATACGTTTTAGCATCGTTTATACTGTGATAAATAATGCATAGACCTGGATGACATGTTAATAATGGGAAAAACATTTGATTTTCATCTGAATGAACATAGTTTCTCATCCAGGGTTGATTCTTAATTACACGAGTTCTAAATTTTAACAGATATGCCAATATTGTTAATTAGATCACCTGCAAAAGACATAAAATTACCTTGAAATATATTTGAGCGCTTTCATGATTCAATGTTCTTATAAATGGATTAAATTTAATATGTGTGTGTGTGTGTGTGTGTGTGTGTGTAGAAAGGAATTGGGTACACATTTTTGCTACACCCTAGCAGTGCACCTTAACATTTCTTCAACTTTCGCACCTTAAAATGAATCCGAACATTGGAGATGTTTAGCGTAAGTTACAAATTTTGAGACTATGTTGAAATTTCTAGCATGTTCAAAATGTTAGGTTTAATATTAGCATGTGCGTTTACCTGAACCGGAAAAAAAAATTAACCACATTGAGGTGCAGCATTGGAGATCTTGGTTATTATATTAGAAAATTTAGAAATCATCCAAACTAGATAACCAGTTGTTTTGTCAATAAGATTTTTAATTATACTACAATGTATCCCCAAATTTTGGATTCATTTGGACCTATCTAATTCGAGAACTCGTTGAAGTGCAGCATAATAGGTGTACCATAAGTGCATGCAGGACTCTATCTTCTTGGGTAGATTCTAGAACGCCTTTTATTTTTGTATGGGCATAGTAGTCCTAATCTAAACATCTTGTTTGGGCTGCTGGACTAGCACAGTTAATTAGGCTGATATTTAAGTCGATGTTGGTGAAGGGCGCTTGCTTTTTGCATCAATGGTGTGGATGTGTTCGCCGTTAAGTACTAGATAAGGGCATAAACCTGCAACATGAAGTCGTAAGTAGCTAATATCAAAAGGTCATTGTTAAAGGTACTCCAAAACTAAATATAGGATGTTTTTCTTTATTTTCCGAGAAATTTCTAGGTGTAAAAAAAGATGTCCTCCTTAACCAAAACAAAAAACAAAAAAAACAAAAAAAAACAAAAAAAAAAAACAAAAAAACGCAGCTACCCTCGGTTTTCTGCTAATTAATCCTGGCTTTTCCATCTTTTTTGGACAAAACCATATCTGAAATGGTTTTCAGTGAACCATCATTGATATTTAGAAAAAAAATCGATGGATGGTTGCCTCAATTTGCTTTGCGCATGAAGTAAAATTGCAAACTGTTTTATTCGAGTGGAGTCTCCATAGTATATTTCCTAAAACTAGGCATTGTTAATGACACAATGCCTCTAAAATTTGGCATTAGCAAACATCAAATCAACAACCTGCCATGGCTGGAAACTCCAACTGACAATACGGTTGATATTTCACATCCTGTTTTCTGCTGTAGCCATGGTAAGAACTTTTCACACTCTCTACTCATCTGCATAAACCATTGATTCACAACTCAGAATCGAAATTAGATTTTTTTTTTAAAAATAAAAAACGGAAATTAAATACCTTTTCCGAGTGACTGGAATACAATTCGCGGCGTATGTTCAAAATATAAATTCTAAGGTGAGACTGAAGGGGAGCTGTTCGAATCCATGATTTCATTTTCACCTAGAATTAAAGCCTTGCGGGAAAGAAAAGGAAATAAGATCGAAATATCGACTGAGAGAAGGAAACAGGCAAACAGCACGCTCACAATTTAAGCTGTTAGCGGGGAAATTTCATATTTAGGGTGGCTTAAATTCAAGGGGTTGGGAAGGTGAAAGTTAAAATGTCACAAAAGGCCAACGCGAAAATAGCAAACTTATTATTTTTAAATACATAACACGGAATACAAAATAAAAATTCATAGTTCATAGTTCATAATACAAATGCAGAAATAAAAGACTAAATAACAAATGTAGGAAATAAAATATAAAATGAACTACATGATTTTTCTCAACTTGTTAACAAGAAAAAACAATAGTCTTCCTAAGCTGCTCGGGGTCGTTCTGCAAGGCATGCAAAGAATTGAAATCTTTGTTATCATAATCGGCCAAACAAATCGCGACCATGCACTGCTGGTAGTGGTCACGCTCCTGCTTCGCTGGCATGCACCCATCGAGAATCAGATCATGAGAAGAACTGCCAACAACTCTAAATGGACCACCAGATGACCATTGTCTAGGCAATCTGCGACTAATGATCCCCTCAATATCACCCCGAAGATGGTCGTCATGAATTTGTGCATCAAACTGTAACTAAACATGGAGCTATCTAGTTAAAGCCCCGCTAAAGCCCCGCAATATCCCCGCTATAGCCCGTAGCACTCTTCAACCGCTACGCTATTTCAGTTTAGCGCTGATGAACAGTAGATCCGCTTATAGCCCCGCTATTTTCCGCTACATCCGCTAAATCGACGCTTTTTAGCATCCACTTTAGCAATATTAATGTATAGAGCTTGATTTGATTAGTTCTCCTTTAAAAAAAATCAGTAATGTTAGCGTAAATGGCTAAATTTAAGGCATAAGTGTCTAATATATGGTAACAATCAATTACACTCACCAAGTTTAGCATGCATAACTATGATATTCCGTGATTTTATTATATAAGGTCAACTAATATTAGTTTCTTCTACATATATAATGTGAGAAAGATGATTAATTAATTTTCAAATATTTATTTTTACATCTAATGAACTTTTTTGCGCCTCCGTTATATCCCCGCTATTTCCCCGCTTTATCCCCGCTACACCTTTTTGTACCTCCGCTGCTATAGAACTGCTAAGCGCTTTAACTGCACAGACATGGAGGATGTTGTCGAATAACGAGCTATCATTTATCAATTCGCATGCATCCACTAGAAAACACGTCCAATTGCCTAAAACGAGCAAACGATGCATGCATGTATATGTGATACCTCGATACAGCTGTATCCCACCATTCGTCGGATTCACCGATTGTGTCATGTTCCTCATTCCAATAGCCACCTCGAATCTGTATCATGTTGTTGCACGGGCTCCTCTCACATTTTAAATTGTCATATTTGTTCTTCATTTGCATAACGTTGTAGTCCAGGCCAACTCATTCGTTGAATAAAGTAATAATCTATTGGTGTCACTTCGCAACACGGTGAGCATGCATATCTATATTTTCAAAGCAAACATCGATAAACACATTTATACGGTCGCCGTTTCGATCGATGATGGTGTGGGTGGATGAAGCAGCAGATTGGCTAGACATTCTGGAAAAGAACAAAAAAAATTAGGAAAAATATGTATGCAAGATAAGAATATGAAAAACACGAATATAATTTTTATTACCTAAAATAATCGAAGACGAAGCTTGGAAAAATTCTTGAATTTTCGGATTATATGTATATAGTTTGGTGATTTAGGAAATAAAATTGGGTTGTATGTATATGGGATGAAAGGATATAGCTATTGGGATATTATATGTTCGCATTAGACGGTGTCCGACGCGTCAACGTAGATGCGAACTTAAACTACCCAAGATACGAAAAGAACTCTACTGTAATACCCCGAATTTTTAACGACATTAAAGAGAATAAATTAAATAATAATTAATTTAATGTTCAGAATTAGAGGGAATGGACTGCACCATTGTTTCCATCTCAAAATTCTGGTCAAGACAGACGTTTGGTTTGCATAAAACGGACAACGTATGAAGAAGTTATGAGAAATTTAAGTTTGTATACGCACAGAAATATTTTATATATACGCATGAGTCAGAGGTGAGTCAGAGATGAGTCAGAATCATATCCAGAGGATTCAAGTTCAAAAAATTCCTCTGAGCGGCAAAATTCCCGCTCTAAGGGGTCGCCCCCCTAGAGGGGTGTCGACCTAGGGGTCGACCCACCCACAGGGGTGTCGACACCCCTAGGGCTGAGGTGGCACTCGGTTTCAAGGGGTCTGACAGCTATATATATGTGTCATATTTCTCATATTCTCTTCACTGGGAGCCATGGAGTCCATATGTTGCTGGAGTGCAAACTGAACCGTTTCTACAACAGCATTTTCTACAAATCCAATTCAGAAATTCTAGATCCGTTCTTCCTAAATTCTCTAAACATAACACTGTGAGTTTCTAGATTACTTTTAGGTTTAGATAAATAAAAGTATGCTTTGATAGACAACGAATTGGATATGTTGTAAAGTATGATTCTGTGTTAATATAAAGTTCTATCCTATGTCATGACAAATCTAATTTCCTAGATCAAATATAATTATGGTGATTCGATTATGATGTTTATATGGATCTTGACTTGTAACCATGTTATGATGGAAGTACATCTATTAATTTGGATAATTGTGACATTACTTAGATTTAGACCTTTATGTTAATCACCTTTCACCTGTCATATTGTGATACATTGATATATGTTGTAAACTTGACATGTGAATCTACCTTTTGATCTAAACATATTGCTATGTCACCCTAACAATGCTAGATCTAGGTAATTGGACACCTAATGTTAAATCTATTATGCTTACTTAAACATCATAGCGATTGCCACAAGTTACTAGTTTGATGTCCACTTTATTATGATGTTAATCACATGTCCATTCACTTTGTTATTATGCCAGTTTATGTTCATGTTTATGCCAAGACATGTTGAAACTATCACCCTTGTCATATTCCCTTTTGTTATTATAGCTAGGCTACTTTATAGCCTGGATGCCGTCAAAATACGTACGAATACATTAGAGAGGAAATGGGAAAAAAGGGATTATAATTGGCATGAATTATGTAATGTTTAATAGGAAATGGGACATGTAATTCAAATGGGGAAAACATAGAAATAGTTACCTATAATGACATAGGTAGATTTGGACTAATTTGGAACGTTTAGTAATTTACAATTAGGAATTGCAAATTGTACTTATGACACGAGGTTAGGTTACATTAGTGGTGGAAGTTTGCCCAAAACTGACTGGCATATCCAGCAGCCACTAATGTTGAACCTAATGTGGGAGCTCTAAGTACGCAAATACGAATCCGACTATGACACGAGGTTAGGCCCAACTGTGGAATAAGACTACCTGGAACCGACCGGCATATCCAGCATCCACACATTGTAGGCCTAATGTGGGAGGTCTAGCCTATTATAACCATAACTGGACATGGTAATGAAATGGACTACTTAGCCTAATTTAATATGACTATGGACTTAAGTTAGGGTTAAGTAAAAATTGGATGGGTAGTGGTAGGTTAAGTAAATTAGAGGGAATGGGTAATATGTATATATAGGTCCATGTACTTAACCCAATAAGGTTATGTAATTAAAGACACCTAGTGGTATACATAACCAGTAAATAATGTAACAGGGTTATGTAATTAAAGACACCTAGTGGTATACATAACCGGTAGATAATGGAATAAAGTTATGTAATTAAAGACACCCTTTAGGGTAGGCATAACTAGTACAGGGCTATGTAATTAAAGACACCTAAGGGTATACATAGTCAGTGGGGGATACAAGACAAGGGGGAGAGCTTGTATCATATTGTGTGGGACCCATTTCAGTTAGTAACCCGGAGTTGGTATCAAGTAAGGACCTCCGTACTAGGCGGAGAAAGGGGCACGCTTACCGATTGATTGTAAAAGATCAAAACGAGGCGAATGGTGTGGGCGGCGCAAACCCGACCGGGGTCATGTGCGTGCATGGGCCGGCCAGAGGGGGCTAAGACGACCGTGACACCAGTAGATATGGTTGTGCACACCATGGGTTGCCACTTTAGGAAGTGATACCTCCTACTGTGGGGCCAGCACAGGATATCTACAAGGTAGGGAGCCGATCGATTAGGGTAGTGGTTAGGGTATGCTTGGACGTATGACCTAAGCCTATCAGCTTATAGTGGAAGGGATCATCTCATTTCAGTTATACTAGTAATAATGCAGAGTAATCATTAGGGAGGAACATACACCTTAATTGCTTACCTTGTCACCCCTTCTATTTATGTAGCGATCTCTCTTATCCACTTTATATGTCTATCATGTTGTTTTTTAATTATCTACTGGCTAAAAGTAACTAGACTCGCCAGACTTTATGTCTGACCCTGTTGGTTCTCCTTCTTTCTTTCATTTCGCCCCCCTCCCCCTAGGTTCTCAGAGAGGAAACACTCTGACTTAATCAGGTATCATCTTGCTAGGAGCTACTTCTGAAGTATGGCTCAAGTTCTTGTCTCTACTATGGCTTAACTCTTTTTATTTGGGGAATGATGCTTTTTATTTACTTATGTACTCTGATGGTGCAAGACAGAAGTTATTTTATTGTAATGGTTTTTGTGACCTATGAAATTGTGGACCACTGTATTATGACTTATGTTTGAAGTAAAAGTTTAAATGTTCCGCTGTTGTCTTATTTATATCTGTCTTGTAATTATTCTGTGTCTGTTTACCTATAGCACTTCACGAAACTTAATGCATTCTCTTAGCGAGTGACATTAATGGACGTGGGGTGTCACACTTGGTAGAGTTAAAGGTTACCAAATTAGATAAAAGTTATTGAATTTTTTTTTCAAAAAGGTTTTAAAAAGGAAAGCATTTTCAAAAAGAAAAGTCTATATAGAAAAACATTCCCCAAAAAGCCATATGTAGTATTCTTCGGTCCTTTATCTAAATTTCTTCCTTTTCCCTTTTTCAGCATGTCCGGGGAATAAAACATCCCTAATCTTCCAGAGGGCATCACAATACCTGGATGGTTCCGGAGGTATTTAGAGGCCACGGCGCCGGCCGAAGGCCAAAGAGACGTTCCTCCCCCAGTTGCACCAGTCATTCCTCCTCCTCCCCCTCCAAAAGCTGACAACTTTACCAAGATCTGCAAAGACTTCCGGGCTATGGGAGGAAGGTCATTCCATGGGAACAAGACATTCATAGAAGCTAGGAACTGGCTTAAGGAGACAGAGGACTTATTCGTAATCTTTGAAGTGGAGGACCGAAGGAAAATTCAATTAGTTTCTTGGCTGTTAAAGGACGAAGCCTCATTTTGGTGGGAAGTCACCCAAGCTGGACGTCCGGTAGAAACTTGGGAAGACTTTAGACAGAGGTTCGAAATGAAATTTCTTTCCCAAGAGGAGAGAAGCATACAGATGGAGAGGTTCTTAACACTCAAACAAGGAAATTTGACGGTGAAGGAGTATGTGAACAAGTTCAACCAGCTGGCGAGGTTCGGGCTAGAGTTGGTAGACACACCACACAAAAAGGCTTTACGGTTTGCTAAGGGGCTGGATGAGCCTCTGCATGGTTTAGCTATGTCCTATCTTCCAATGTAGGTCACCTTTGAAAAGCTTGTTGATATGGCCCTAATGCATGAGGAGGACAAGGGAGAAAAGAAGGAAACAAAAGTTGAGGGGACGTCGCAGAATAAGAAGGTATGACCCAAGAAAGGGCAGCAACAGCAGTAACAGCAGAAGAAATGGGGGAAAGATGATAAAGGCAAGGATAAGAGAAAATGTCACAATTGTGGAAAGGAGGGCCACCTGATCAAAGATTGTAAGAGAAGGAAGGTCAGTTGCTTTAATTGCGGAGAGGTCGGACACTTCTCTAAAGAGTGCCCGAAGAAACAGGGATCGCAGGGACAAGGGAAAAGAGCAGGGACTTCTGGAGGGCAGGTGCATGCTCTTGCGATCAGTGCTCCAGAAAGAGGTAGAAATTTTTTTGTAGAAAGTTTAATTTCTCTTTCAAACTATCTAGTTAGAACACTTTTTGATTCTGGTGCTTCACACTCATTTATATCTAGTCTGTGGTTGAATCTCTGCGTTTAATTACTAGTATGGTAGTAGATCCCATAGTTGTTTCAAATCCCATTAGTGGTTCGGCTCATTTATCGATGATTTGTCAGGGTTTGAAAATATCTGTGTTAGGCGTCGAGTTTCAATGCGACGCGTATGTGCTCGGGTTTATGGGCTATGGGTTGATTCTAGGAATGGATTGGCTTGCCACGTATGGGGCCATTCTGGATTGTGAAAAGAGAGTTGTTAGACTCCCGACCTGTCATGGGAAGACCCTCGAAGTTTCTTGCGACCCCCAAGGGTCTGTTATGCTCAGCTTCCTAGAGTCTCTAGATGCATCCATAGATGATTTTCAATCTGTTCCAGTGGTTCGAGATTATTCAGATCTTTTTGATGAGGTACGGGGTTTACCTCCAAGGTGCGAAATTGACTTCCGCATATATATGGTGGACAATGCAAAGCCAGTTGCATTACCAGTACGCCACATGGCTCCAAGGGAAAGGAGGGAGCTGAGTAAGCAAGTAGGGGAGCTACTTGAAAAAGGGTTTATCAGACGAACCATATCTGAGTGGGTTGCTCTAGTAGTATTCGGAACTAAAGCGGATGGTTCGCTTCGTTTGTGTGTTGACTATATAGAGTTAAATAAGCTCACCAAGAAGAATAGGCACCCGCTTCCAAGGATTGATGATTTATTTGATCAGCTTGTTGATGCCTCGATATTTTCTCAGTTGGACTTGGCTACGGGGTTCCATCAGCTGAGGGTGGCTGAGGACAGCATAGATAAGACTGCTTTCAGAACTCCAGACGGTTTCTTTGAATGGCTAGTTATGCCTTTTGGGTTAACAAATGTGCCCGCCTATTTTGTTGATTTGATGAGTAGGGTGTTTCGGGATTTGCTAAACAAATTCGTCGTAGTCTTCGTTGATGATATTTTGATCTTCTCCAAGAGTGAAGAAGAGCATGCCCAGCATTTGGGAGAAGTTCTGAAAACTCTCTGTGACCATCAGCTAAAAGCAAAATTCTTCAAATGCCATTTTTGGAGAAAGGAGGTGAGAATCTTGGGGCATGTAGTCTCCAAAGAAGGGATAGCTGCAGATCCCGTCAAAGTGGTTGCAGTACAAGATTGGCAGATTCCTAAAAATGCAACCAAGGTGAGAAGCTTTCTTGGGCTGGCTGGTTATTATAGGAAGTTCATTAAGGACTTCGCGAAGATATCAGCCCCTCTCACTAGCTGACAAAGAAGAATTTGGCATTTTTATGGGACATAGATTACGACGTTGCTTTCCAACGACTAAAGAGGGCTCTGACAACAGCTCCAGTCTTGACCTTGCCCGATAGGAGTAAAGTGTTCACTGTTTACACTGATGCGTGCGGTACAGGGCTTGGTGCGGTTCTGATGTAAGAAGGGAAAGTAATATGTTATGGGGGTAGATAGTTGAGAGTTCATGAGAAGAATTACCCAACCCATGATCTAGAGCTAGCTGCCATAGTATTCGCGTTAAAGATGTGGCATCATTATTTACTTGGAGAAAAGTTCGAGTTATACACCGATCATAAATCTCTCAAGTATCATCCTCAGACCGATCGGCAGATGGAGAAGGTGAACAGAATTCTAGAAGATCTTTTAAGGCTGTGTATCTTTGACTTCGGAGGGACTTGGGAAGAGCATCTTCCTTTAGTAGAGTTTGCCTATAATAACAACTATCAGGCTAACATCGGCATGGCACCCTTCGAAGCATTGTACGGACGGCCCTGTAGATTGCCAACTTGTTGGTGGGAATCTACAGAAAGATTATTACTTGGACCAGATATGATTAGGGAAACGTCCGAAAAGATTGGCCTTATTCGACGGCGGATGAAGACAACTCAAGATAGGTAGAAGTCCTATGCAGACAAGAGAAGAACTGACATCGAATTCGAAGTGGGAGACTTAGTTTTTATCAAAGTATCACCTCTGAGGAATGTGGTTCACTTCGGATCAGTAGGGAAGTTGACACCTAGATTTGTAGGACCATTTCCCATAACCGAGAGGATTGGCTAAATGGCCTACAGAGTAAAGCTCCTAGAAAATTTATCCAGTATTTATGACGTTTTCCATGTTTCTCATCTGCGAAAGTGCCTACATGACACCGCGGAAGTTGTTGAGCTGAGCATGTTGGAAGAAGTCGAAGTGGAACGGGAGGCGACAGTTTGACGATTCCTCACCTGCATTCTTGGGTCAGAGGTTAAGAAGCTGCACAATAAGGAAATCAAGTTGCTAAAGGTTCAATGGGGAGATAACCCAAAAGATTTGACTTGGGAGGCCGAAGACAAGATTCGTGCTTCATACCTTTTTCTTTTCGAGGGTATGTTCTTAACTCCTTTCTTAAGTTTTATTAGTACTTGTTTCTGTCAATAGAATATATCTTATCCATCATATTTTCAACTTTTAGATAAGAATCCTATGGAAGTAAACATGTGTTTGAAACATGTTATGTTTGATGGATGTAAGTGGATGCAAGTGTTTTCTAGTGGTTGCCTGTGGACGCATATACACACATATTTGGCACTAAGATCGGCTCAATCGCTTTCATATTGCGTATGGATATGTATGCATTTTCTTTTCTTTTATAAATGGAAATGGATGAACTGGCATATGGATGTCACATTTGGACGAATGTGTGTGCACACATATAGAACTTATATGATACAATAGGTTTATTTGCATACATATTGGACTCATGGCACTAACGTACATTGCATTAAGGAGGTCAACTGAATCAGTAGACCGCGTGATCTTCACATTACTATTGGGACATATACACACACCTTCGCATATATTCATATAAGCATTAGAAATCTTTAAGGACAATGGATGCTAGTGATTGGTGAATGAGTAGATGGATGATGGATGGTAGGATATGCACTTTTCTCAACTTAGAGATTTCGGGGATGAAATCCTTTGAGTAGGGGAGAATGTAACACCCGAATTTTTAACGACATTAAAGAGAATAAATTAAATAATAATTAATTTAATGTTCAGAATTAGAGGAAACGGACTTTGCATCCGTCTCGAAATTCTGGTCAAGATAGACGTTTGGTTTGCGTAAAACGGACGCTGTATGAAGAAGTTATGAGAGTTTTAAGTTTGTATACGCACAGAAATATTTTATATATATGTATGAGTCATAGGTGTGTCAGAGATAAGTCAGAATCCTATCCAGAGGATTCAAATTCGAAAAATTCCTCTAAGCGGCAAAATTCCCGCTCTAGGGGGTCGACCCCCCTAGAGGGGTGTCGACCCACCCACAGGGTTGTCGACACCCCTAGAGCTGAGGTGGCACTTGGTTTCATGGGGTCTGACAGCTATCACAACAAGAAAATGCTCTATTAATAGCAAGCAAGATTGCATGAAATTTTAACTTGTTATAGTTAAGTATACTATTCATTACTTAGGGTAAACTATATCCATGAGCAACGTAATATTCACAACAAAAAAGTTGAACATTCACGCTTCCCTTTAAATTACTGTGCTGCTAAGCTTTCCTTCTCATTTAACTTCTCCACTAGCCAATTCAATCACCCAAATCCCCTCTCCACTCACCAACTCACTCCAATCGCCATTCCTTCCTGTCGAAATTCGATTCCTGGTCTACAGAAGCTTGCGTACGATTGTCAACGAAGTACGATCTCGAAGACGACGAGGAAGAGCGATTCAAGGGATTCCTCGACTGTTGAAATTTTAGGCATTAAATTGTGAACTCGGTTTTTTTTTCAAAGCTCCAATTTTTTGTTTTCATGGATCTCCAAATTTACTATAGGGTTTCAATTTGGGGAAAATACTATTTCGATTTCATATGAATCAATTTTATTGTCAATATAAGTTAAAGATGATTCAAATTAGGGTTCATTTTGTATGCTTGATTGGAGTATATACAATCAAGGTTATTCGATGAGAAAGAACTAGAGAGCATTTTCAACGTGATTTTATCATTTAATTTAGAAAACCAAATTCTTCAGCCTACAATGTCAAAAACTGTAAAAGTTTTAGAATCTTTAAGGCCATTGGATAAGACATGGTGAACAAGATAGAGAAGTATGTTTAAGTACACAAGAACCTGTCGTTTTCTTAAAGTTACATTGCCAATGAAGCTTTCTTCTATCATTACAGAAGCCATTGAGCTATCTGGACATAAATCATACATTTTAGATTGAAGAAAAAGTGCAGCGGATTGTAGGATTTTGAGATATAGCGGAAACGTACAATAGCTTTTTTTGTTAGAATGTGGAGTAACTGTATATATTATCACTATTATGTGCATCATTTTTGGATGCAGTAAATTTTAGCTTTGATTGTCAGCTCGATTATTATTTTGTCTTTGTTATTATTCAAGTTGTTTAATTATTTTACTGTATATATGTTATGCACCATCTTATTTTTTTATTTCTTTCTTTCACATTTTTTTAGAGTCATCCACCTTATTTCATTCTACTTTCATCGGATTTAGTTCATATACAATATCACTGTGCCTTTTGGATATCAAAATTAGGCAGCAAATTCACTGTGGTATCTCTGCCCTCATTATCACTTAGACCAGTACTATTATTCTTATCTTTTTGTAGTTAAATAGATGTTATACAAGTTAATCGCATAACTAACATTTTTTTTAGTTTAATGTTATGCGTTAGTGTAACAACCCGTATTTTCAATAACCTGTAATAACATAAATCGAGGCAGAATTTAATTCTAAAATGGGAATCAAGGGAAACGGGCTATGCCATTGTGTTCGTCTCGGAAAAATACGCGAAATAGAGTCCGAGTTTTCGAAAATCGGAGTCCGTATGACCAAGATATGGCCTCGCGAAGTTTCACGAAAATTCCCAAATTAAAGTATACTTAATTAAGTGAAATGGGTTGTGTAGATATATATATATATATATATATATATTGATATATATATATATATATATAATTGAAAATTTAATAAATAAATATGCAAAAATGCTCAAAACAGCGAATTGGGAGAGGGGAATAACCGAACCGGCCGATTTTTGAAGTCGACCCGAGCCCGCTGGGTCGACTAGGGGTTAATCCAGGGTGTTTGGCTGTCAACCCGTGGGCCGATTCGCTCAAGTGCAGATTTTGCATTTGAATGGTTCTCATGGTCCATCTTTAATCTAAAGGCCCTAGATGGTTCCTACACTTGACTTCTTCCCCAAGACATGCTTTGATGGCTTGGATTGAATCTAGGGTTAATCCTATGGCCTAAAACACTTGCCTAATCTATAAATAAGACCCTAACCTACCCTAATTCATTCATAATTAAACCTAGTGACTAAACTATGGCAAAATGCTAGCTCTCATGGCCTCCACTAATTTTATGAAGAGGGTTGCATACTAATCACTCTCTAATCAACTTCTAATCCCTTCTTAGCATCTTAATCTTCTTCATTTGGTGTTCAAAGTTGCTAGTTGTGAGTTTCTATCACTTTGATGATCTTTTGGTAAACTAATTAGATGAGATGTGATGAGATTTATGGTTTTGTATGTGGGTTAATGAGCTTTGAATCATATGATATGATGTTAGCATTAATCTTATGTTTATGCATGTTGAGTATGTAAGCTTATGCAAGTTTAATATGATGTATGTTATGTTTGCATGATGCTAAATATGCAAGTTGTGGGCTATGTAATCATATGCATGTTATGCAAGTTCATGGTAATATGCTATGCAAGTTACATGTTTGTTAATATGCAAGTTACATGTTTGTTAATATGCAAGTTACATGTATGTAAATATGCAAGTTACATGTTTGTTAATATGCAAGTTACATGTTTGTTAATATGCAAGTTACATGTATGTAAATATGCAAGTTACATGTTTCTTTATATGCAAGTTACATGTTTGTTAATATGCGAGTTACATGTATGTAAATATGCAAGTTACATGTTTATTAATATGCAAGTTCATGATGACACATTATGCAAGTCTATAAGCTAATATGCAAGTTTGTTATGCAAAATGAATATGTAAGTTATGTGACATATTATATGCAAGTTATGTGACATGTTATGCAAGTTCATATGCAAGTTATGTGTTTGTTAATATGCAAGATGGCACCTTTGAAACATGTTCATTCATATGCAAGTTGACACCTTTTATATGTGTTATATCATGAACGAAATTACGTGGGAAGGATGGGGTAATTAAATGCATAAGTTAATAAGATTGTGTGAAATTAATATAATTATGCATAACACAAAATAAATAAACATAGTATGGGAATTTGCCTATTTGGTTAGGTGTACCCATACTATGTGTTGGGAATTTACCTATTGAGTTAGGTCTACCCCATGGGAATTTACCTATTAAGTTAGGTCTACCCATGTTAAGAAAACTTGATTAATTAGGGATAATTAATATAAAATTATGAGGGTGATTAATTAGGTGTAATTAATTGACTAAGACACGAGGTTGGACTCAGTTGTAGCGTAAAACTGCCCGGACCCAACCGGCTTAACCAGTTGCTACAAATGTTAGCCCAATGTGAGAGGTCTTAGGCACAAACTAAATACGTAATTAATGTAAAGACACGAGGTTAGACTCTGTTATGACATAAGGCTGCCCGGACCCAACCGGCTTAACCAGCGGTCATAAAAGACAGTCTAATGTGAGAGGTCTTTACAAAGGTTACGTTCTTAATTAATTAATTAAGAAACACTTAACCACATTAGCATGTAGAGGGACATGAGGGGTTAAGTGGGTGCCTCGGGTGGCATGAGAAAATCTAGTGGTTGCCTTGGGTGGCAATAGAAAATACGATTAGAATACTTAACCAAAATAGAACATGTAATTAAAACATGATTAAAGGGTTAAGTGGGATATACTAGAAAAAGGGACAAGCTTAGGTGGGTAGCTTGTGGAGGCCCATTTCAACCAGTAACCCATACGTATCTTTGTGGGCTCGACCCATGTCGAGGACGGGACACGCATACTGGGCTTGACTGTAAGAGGCAAACGGGTTAGCGGTGGCAACGCAAGTCCAACGGGCTTCATATGCGTGAGTGGGCCCGGGCTGGTAGGTAAGCCGTTGTTGCATCGAGTAGATATAAGCCGTGCACCGTTAGTTTCATCAGGTTGCCACATTGGGGAATGATACATCCCACGGTGGGGCCAGCACGGGTATCTACGTTAGGGAGCCGATCGAATGGGAAGTAGTGTGTACACCTAGTGGATTGTAGGGCCCCGTGGCGCCTACTTGGTCACCTAGGGGTACGCAGGTACTAATTAGTAAATTTTATAAGTCCTTGGGTGGGATCAACCTTTAAGTTAGGAACGACTGGTGTGGTGCAGTTTAGTAATTTACCTTAGGGAGGGTAGATGCGTCTTTATCCTTTATCTTCGTTTAGTTGACTGCTTAGGGTAGCCATTCATCCCTATATGTTACCGTATATCAGTTTATGTCTTCTCTGGTTACTTTAACAATTGTATTGTTAAAGTTATAGGACTCGCTCAGACTTATGTCTGACCCTGTTGTTTTTATCTTTTTCCCAACCCTCAGGTCCTACGGTGGATCCTAGCAGTAGTGGAGCTTGATCGGATTGCTGTTCCAGTCTTTAGGAGCTTGGATAGATGTAAAGCTCCAGTTATCCAGTTATCTTTTCTTTTGTTTGGCTATTGTATGAGAGTGGGATTATGTACTTCTTTATTTTGATGGATATTGTACTTGACCTTTATTGTGGTTTTATGATGTAACCAGACATGTTTTACTTCCGCTGTTATGAGATGATGTTTTAAAATTTCAAGTACTATTTATATCTGTCTTGTTGTAATTTTTCTGTTCTATATTCACTAAAATACTCCACCGATGCTATGGCATTCCCTTAGTGAGTGATCATAGCGGGAGTGGGGTGTTACACGTGGTATCAGAGCTTAAGGTTACCAGAACAGATAAAATTTTTGAGAAAAACTACTTTCTAAGAGTATTTTGGAAGAAAGTATTTTTAAAAGCATGTCTTCTAAGAGAAAAAGTTTTTGAAAAAGAAAAGCATAATCCCCAATAGCCATATCTTTATCTTTCGGAATCTCCTTTTTGAATCTTTCCTCTTTCGTTTCAGCATGGCTGAAGATCTTAACATCCCGGAGGGTTTAGTTATACCACTATGGTATAGGAGGTTGCAAGAGGCTAGGGCCGCGGCTGCGGGTCCGGCCAATGCTACTACACCAGAGACAACCGCTCCTCCTCCTCAGCCTAGAGTGGATAATTTTGCTAAGGTTTGCAAGGAGTTCAAGGCTATAGGAGGAAAACCTTTTCTTGGTTCAGAGACTTTCGTAGAGGCTAGAGATTGGCTTAAGGAAGTGGAAGAGTTGCTAGATATCTTTGAAGTGGAAGAGGGAAAGAAAGTCAAGTTGGCGGCTTGGTTAATGAAGGGAGAGGCCTCATTCTGGTGGGAGGTCACTAATGGAGAACGCCCTGTTGACTCTTGGGCAGATTTTAAGCAAAGGTTTGGGGCTAAGTTTCTCTCAAGGGCGGAAGAGAATCTGTTTATGGAGAAGTTCTTGAATTTGAAGCAAGGGAATCTCACGGTGAAAGAATATGTCAACAAATTCAATCAATTAGCAAGGTTTGGCATAGAGTTGGTGAATACACCGGAGAAGAAGGCTTTGAGGTTCGTTAGAGGCTTGAACGAACCATTGCAAGGAATAGCTATGACTCACATTCCTATGGGGGCCACTTTTGAGAAGCTTGTCTACATGGCACTTATGCATGAGGATGATAAGAATTCTAAGGCACCAGAGAAAAAGGGGGATCAGAAGAAACCGCAACAGCAACAACAAGGCAAGGGCGGAAAAGGCAATGGTGACAAAAAGAAGACGAAGAAGAAGTGCTTCAATTGTGGAACACCAGGACACCTCAGTAAGGATTGTCGCAAAAAGAAGAAGACCGGTTGCTTTCATTGTGGTGAAGCAGGGCATCTTGTGAAAAACTGCCCAAAGAAGGGGCAGAAGACGGGGTCTACCTCAGGAGGCCAGGTGCAAGCTCTTATAGCACCACCTCAGTCAGGGGGGCAAGTTCAGGTTCTCTCAGTTCCACCGATTCAGCAGAGAGGTAGAACTATTTCCGTTGAAAGTCTGGTTTTTCTGTTTGATCATCCAGTTCGTACTTTGTTCGACTCTGGCGCATCGCATTCTTTTATCTCATCATCGTTAGTTGAGTCACTGCACTTAGACACCAGTCTAGTTGATGATCCCTTGGTTGTCTCAAACCCAATTGGGGGCTCCATATATCTGTCTATGATATGTTTGGGTTTGAAGATTTCTATACTTAGCGTTGAGTTTAGATGTGATGCTTTTGTATTGGGCTTCACGGGCTATGGGTTGATCTTGGGCATGGACTGGTTATCCAGTAATGGTGCCGTTCTTGATTGCGAAAGGAGAGTTGTCAGGCTCATGACCCGCTTGGGTAACACTCTCGAGATCTCTTGCAATCCCATGGAATCTGTTTTGCTAAGTTATCTTGAATCGCTCGATGCTTCGGTCGAAAGTTTGTGTTCTGTCAGAGTAGTCCGGGAATATCCGGATGTGTTTGAAGAAGTAAAGGGTTTGCCTCCGAAGCGGGAGATAGATTTCCGAATTTATTTGGTGGATAATGCCAAACCAGTGTCTTTGCCAGTACGCCACATGGCTCCTCGTGAGAGAAGAGAACTTCATAAGCAAGTAGGGGAGTTGCTTGAGAAGGGGTTCATAAGGCGAAGTATATCGGAGTGGGGAGCTCCAGTAGTGTTTGCCACGAAGGCGGATGGGTCCCTCAGACTTTGTGTGGATTATAGGGAACTTAATAAGCTCACGAAGAAGAATAGACACCCATTACCGAGGATAGATGATCTCTTTGATCAGTTGGTTGGCGCGTCAGTATTTTCGCAGATGGACTTAGCTACAGGGTTTCATCAGTTAAGAGTGGCGGAGGACAGTATAGAGAAGACTGCTTTCCGGACTCCGGATGGTTTTTATGAGTGGCTAGTGATGCCATTTGGGTTGACAAACGCCCCCGCATACTTTGTTGATCTCATGAGTAGAGTGTTCAGAGAGTATCTGAATAAGTTTGTAGTAGTTTTTGTGGATGACATCTTGGTCTTTTCCAAGAATGAAGAAGAGCATGCCTTACATCTCAAGGAAGTGTTGGAGACTCTTCGAGCGCATAGTCTTAAAGCTAAATTCTCTAAATGCCATTTTTGGAGAAGAGAAGTGCGATTCTTAGGGCATGTGGTCTCTAAGGAAGGGATAGCTGTGGATCCCGCAAAGATAGTATCTATCCAGGATTGGAAAGTTCCTAGAAATGCTACCGAGGTAAGAAGTTTCTTGGGGTTGGCAGGATATTATAGGAAGTTCATCAAAGACTTCGCGAAGATATCAGCCCCATTAACCCGCTTGACGAAGAAGAATCTGGTTTTCTCATGGGATGTAGATTGTGATGATGCTTTCCGACGGTTAAAGAGAGCTTTGACCACCGCTCCAGTTTTAGTGCTCCCGGATGGGAGTAAGCCGTTAGTTGTTTATACCGATGCTTGTGGAACAGGATTAGGCGCAGTCTTGATGCAGGAGGGAAGGGTAATAGCCTATGGAGGGAGACAATTGAGAGTGCATGAGAAGAATTACCCTACCCATGATCTAGAGTTGGCCGCGATTGTTTTCGCACTTAAGTCTTGGCGCCATTATCTTCTTGGTGAGAGATTCGAGTTGTTTACCGACCATAAATCATTGAAGTACTTATTCTCTCAGAAGGATTTAAACTTAAGACAGCAAAGGTGGATGGAGTTCTTAGCATCCTATGATTTCGAGATAGCGTATACCCCTGGTAAGGGTAACGTGGTGGCAGACGCCTTAAGTAGAAAAAGGCTATCTTTGAGTCCATTGTTCGTGGAACGACGAAGCTTGGAGTTTCTTTCTTTGTTTGACTTCAGACCTTCTGTTGATTTTGTACCTGGTTTGTTGGCATCCTTGGAGGTTAGACCTACTCTTTTGAGACGGATTGGCGAGGCTCAGCGAGACGACCCACAGTTGGTTGTGTTGGTAGAGAAGCTTATAAGAGGGGAGTCGTCCAGCCATTTGGGTAGATACACCATAGATGATAAGGGATGGTTGCATAGAGACGGTAGACTTTGTGTACCGCAAGATGAGGGTTTGAAGAAGGCTATTTTGGATGATGCACATCGTTCAAGAATGACTATTCATCCCGGTGGAGACAAAATGTACCAAGACATGAAGAGAGTTTTCTTCTGGGCCGGTATGAAGAAAGATGTGGCCGAGTATGTGGCTAGATGCTTAGTGTGCCAACAAGTTAAAGTGGAGCAAAGGAAACCCGGTGGGTTGCTACACCCATTGGAAGTTCCACAGTGGAAGTGGGATAGTGTCTCGATGGATTTCATCGACGGGTTACCGAGATCGAGGAAGGGCAATACGGGAATTTGGGTTGTGGTAGACAGACTTACCAAGAGTGCCCATTTTATACCCGTAAAGAGTAAGAGGACCGCTCCATGGCTTGCTTCAGTCTATGTTAGAGAGATTGTTAGATTGCATGGCGTACCATCCAGCATTGTGAGTGATCGAGATCCTATTTTCACTAGTGAGTTTTGGAGAAGTTTGCAAGAGGCGGTAGGGACTCAGTTGTGTTTGAGCACCGCATATCATCCTCAGACGGACGGTCAGACCGAGAGGGTGAACCGTATCTTAGAAGATCTTTTGAGGCTTTGTATCTTGGATTTTGGAGGTACATGGGAAGAACATCTTCCTTTGGTGGAGTTCGCATATAATAACAGCTTTCAGTCCAGTATTGGTATGGCTCCTTTCGAAGCTCTTTATGGAAGGCCTTGTCGATCTCCTACATGTTGGTGGGAATCTACGGATAAGATCTTGCTTGGGCCGGATATGGTTAGAGAGACTTCAGAGAAGATTGATTTAATTCGAAAAAGGATGAAAGCAGCGCAAGATAGACAGAAATCTTATGCGGATCGGAGAAGGACGGATCTTGAGTTTGAGGTTGGGGACATGGTTTTTGTCAAAGTATCTCCATTGAGAAATGTTGTTCGCTTTGGGTCCGTAGGGAAGTTAGCACCGAGATTTGTTGGGCCGTTTCCTATTAAGGAAAGGATTGGACGGATGGCATATAGGGTGGAGTTGCCCGACAGACTTAGTGGTGTTCATGATGTATTCCATGTATCACATTTGAGGAAGTGCTTACATGAGACCGCGGAGGTGGTAGAGCCGAGCTTGCTTAGAGATGTAGAGGTAGAGCGTGATGCGACGATTCGACGAGCTCCTACTCGCATCCTTGGGTCAGAAACTAGGAAGTTGAGGAACAGAGAAGTTCAGCTAGTTAAAGTGCAATGGGGAGATGACGAAAGCAATGCTACTTGGGAGACGGAAGCAAAGATGCGTTCTTTGTATCCATTTCTTTTTGAGAGTATGTCTTTTAACTTCTCCTTTATTGCTTGTCTAGTACTTATCTTATCTTTAGTATATCCTCTCGCTAATACCTATGACCTTTAGATAGGGTAAAACCTATGGTTGAAACATGTGTTTGAAACATGTTATGGTTGATGGATGCATATGGATGCAATTGTTTGCTAGTGGTTGCTCGTGGATGCATATACACACACATTAGGCACTAGATCGGCTCAGTCACTTCATGTTGCATATTGCATAAATGGATGTGGTAGTTAGATTGATGGATGTATCATGGCTGTGTTATCATATGGATGATGCATTTTTGTGTATGGTTGTGCACGCATGTAGAAATTTGTATGTGTCAATAGGGTTTCGCATACATATTGGATGCATGGCACTATCATGGTTTGCATTAAGGAGGTTTACTGTATCAGTAACCGCCTGATTTTCGCATTAGGTAAGTACATATACACACACTTTTGCATATATCCATCCAGCATTTAGAATCTTGTAAGGACAATGATTGCTCGTGGATGATGCTTTGAGTAGATGGATGATTGGATGGTAGGATACGTTCTTCCTAACTTGAAGATTTCGGGGACGAAATCCTTTAAGGAGGGGAGAATGTAACAACCCGTATTTTCAATAACCTGTAATAACATAAATCGAGGCAGAATTTAATTCTAAAATGGGAATCAAGGGAAACGGGCTATGCCATTGTGTTCGTCTCGGAAAAATACGCGAAATAGAGTCCGAGTTTTCGAAAATCGGAGTCCGTATGACCAAGATATGGCCTCGCGAAGTTTCACGAAAATTCCCAAATTAAAGTATACTTAATTAAGTGAAATGGGTTGTGTAGATATATATATATATATATATATATATATATTGATATATATATATATATATATAATTGAAAATTTAATAAATAAATATGCAAAAATGCTCAAAACAGCGAATTGGGAGAGGGGAATAACCGAACCGGCCGATTTTTGAAGTCGACCCGAGCCCGCTGGGTCGACTAGGGGTTAATCCAGGGTGTTTGGCTGTCAACCCGTGGGCCGATTCGCTCAAGTGCAGATTTTGCATTTGAATGGTTCTCATGGTCCATCTTTAATCTAAAGGCCCTAGATGGTTCCTACACTTGACTTCTTCCCCAAGACATGCTTTGATGGCTTGGATTGAATCTAGGGTTAATCCTATGGCCTAAAACACTTGCCTAATCTATAAATAAGACCCTAACCTACCCTAATTCATTCATAATTAAACCTAGTGACTAAACTATGGCAAAATGCTAGCTCTCATGGCCTCCACTAATTTTATGAAGAGGGTTGCATACTAATCACTCTCTAATCAACTTCTAATCCCTTCTTAGCATCTTAATCTTCTTCATTTGGTGTTCAAAGTTGCTAGTTGTGAGTTTCTATCACTTTGATGATCTTTTGGTAAACTAATTAGATGAGATGTGATGAGATTTATGGTTTTGTATGTGGGTTAATGAGCTTTGAATCATATGATATGATGTTAGCATTAATCTTATGTTTATGCATGTTGAGTATGTAAGCTTATGCAAGTTTAATATGATGTATGTTATGTTTGCATGATGCTAAATATGCAAGTTGTGGGCTATGTAATCATATGCATGTTATGCAAGTTCATGGTAATATGCTATGCAAGTTACATGTTTGTTAATATGCAAGTTACATGTTTGTTAATATGCAAGTTACATGTATGTAAATATGCAAGTTACATGTTTGTTAATATGCAAGTTACATGTTTGTTAATATGCAAGTTACATGTATGTAAATATGCAAGTTACATGTTTCTTTATATGCAAGTTACATGTTTGTTAATATGCGAGTTACATGTATGTAAATATGCAAGTTACATGTTTATTAATATGCAAGTTCATGATGACACATTATGCAAGTCTATAAGCTAATATGCAAGTTTGTTATGCAAAATGAATATGTAAGTTATGTGACATATTATATGCAAGTTATGTGACATGTTATGCAAGTTCATATGCAAGTTATGTGTTTGTTAATATGCAAGATGGCACCTTTGAAACATGTTCATTCATATGCAAGTTGACACCTTTTATATGTGTTATATCATGAACGAAATTACGTGGGAAGGATGGGGTAATTAAATGCATAAGTTAATAAGATTGTGTGAAATTAATATAATTATGCATAACACAAAATAAATAAACATAGTATGGGAATTTGCCTATTTGGTTAGGTGTACCCATACTATGTGTTGGGAATTTACCTATTGAGTTAGGTCTACCCCATGGGAATTTACCTATTAAGTTAGGTCTACCCATGTTAAGAAAACTTGATTAATTAGGGATAATTAATATAAAATTATGAGGGTGATTAATTAGGTGTAATTAATTGACTAAGACACGAGGTTGGACTCAGTTGTAGCGTAAAACTGCCCGGACCCAACCGGCTTAACCAGTTGCTACAAATGTTAGCCCAATGTGAGAGGTCTTAGGCACAAACTAAATACGTAATTAATGTAAAGACACGAGGTTAGACTCTGTTATGACATAAGGCTGCCCGGACCCAACCGGCTTAACCAGCGGTCATAAAAGACAGTCTAATGTGAGAGGTCTTTACAAAGGTTACGTTCTTAATTAATTAATTAAGAAACACTTAACCACATTAGCATGTAGAGGGACATGAGGGGTTAAGTGGGTGCCTCGGGTGGCATGAGAAAATCTAGTGGTTGCCTTGGGTGGCAATAGAAAATACGATTAGAATACTTAACCAAAATAGAACATGTAATTAAAACATGATTAAAGGGTTAAGTGGGATATACTAGAAAAAGGGACAAGCTTAGGTGGGTAGCTTGTGGAGGCCCATTTCAACCAGTAACCCATACGTATCTTTGTGGGCTCGACCCATGTCGAGGACGGGACACGCATACTGGGCTTGACTGTAAGAGGCAAACGGGTTAGCGGTGGCAACGCAAGTCCAACGGGCTTCATATGCGTGAGTGGGCCCAGGCTGGTAGGTAAGCCGTTGTTGCATCGAGTAGATATAAGCCGTGCACCGTTAGTTTCATCAGGTTGCCACATTGGGGAATGATACATCCCACGGTGGGGCCAGCACGGGTATCTACGTTAGGGAGCCGATCGAATGGGAAGTAGTGTGTACACCTAGTGGATTGTAGGGCCCCGTGGCGCCTACTTGGTCACCTAGGGGTACGCAGGTACTAATTAGTAAATTTTATAAGTCCTTGGGTGGGATCAACCTTTAAGTTAGGAACGACTGGTGTGGTGCAGTTTAGTAATTTACCTTAGGGAGGGTAGATGCGTCTTTATCCTTTATCTTCGTTTAGTTGACTGCTTAGGGTAGCCATTCATCCCTATATGTTACCGTATATCAGTTTATGTCTTCTCTGGTTACTTTAACAATTGTATTGTTAAAGTTATAGGACTCGCTCAGACTTATGTCTGACCCTGTTGTTTTTATCTTTTTCCCAACCCTCAGGTCCTACGGTGGATCCTAGCAGTAGTGGAGCTTGATCGGATTGCTGTTCCAGTCTTTAGGAGCTTGGATAGATGTAAAGCTCCAGTTATCCAGTTATCTTTTCTTTTGTTTGGCTATTGTATGAGAGTGGGATTATGTACTTCTTTATTTTGATGGATATTGTACTTGACCTTTATTGTGGTTTTATGATGTAACCAGACATGTTTTACTTCCGCTGTTATGAGATGATGTTTTAAAATTTCAAGTACTATTTATATCTGTCTTGTTGTAATTTTTCTGTTCTATATTCACTAAAATACTCCACCGATGCTATGGCATTCCCTTAGTGAGTGATCATAGCGGGAGTGGGGTGTTACAGTTAGGAACTTTACTCACTTATGAAATCTTGGGGGGGGGGGGGATAAAGATAAAATCTAACAACAAATTACATAGCACTAATTTCAAATTTTTATTTTTTCATACAATTTTTTGTACATGCATTCCTTGGTGAGTGCGACAATTGAAAGCTACTATGTAAATTTGTATTTTAAAACCATTCTTGATAGCTTGGACAAGTGTAACAACGACAAAGAAATGTACCCACATTAACACAACAATGTTTCCTAGTAAACTTTACCGATCACCCAGGTGTGAATAACCACAGAATAATTTTTTTAAAATAGATTATAGCCTAACAATCATTTTAAGCCTTACTAGCAATCAATTGTCTGCGAGTTCTAGTATTAACTAAGAAAATCCATGTAGAGAATATAAAATGCCTGAATGATGTGGAAAAATGGAATAACGGAGCTTTGAAAGCCACTATACTAATCAAAACAATGAAAACTGATTTAGAAAAACTATATAGTTTTTAATTTTCTTTCAGATACCATGAATTATTAAACAAAAGTATAGATTACAAAAAAATGTTACTTAGGATTGAATCATATAAAGGACAAAATTTTATTAGTGTGGGTATTGATATATGCATGTTCTTAAAGTGGATTTCATGAATTGAATTAAGCCATTACATGTTTGAAAATATGTAGCTGGAAAAGAAAAAAAATAAGGCACTATATTACACTTTCCAATGGTTATATTTTTTTCCCCAAGAAACAGTTATGCTTATTCGTGAAATAATAGTGGCTTTGTATATCTCAGGACCAGCTCAAAATGGCAATTAAATACTTTGTTAACGAAGGTTATTTGCTTTATTAACAACTTGAATCACTAGTAGATGATGCTTCATGGAACATAATCATGTAAAAGGCAATCATTGTTTGATGGATTGTTTGTACTTTGATAAACAAAAGTTGAACACCAAACATTACAAATAAGGGAAAATTTATGCATTTTTATGGTACACAAAATTTAGTAAATCGATGTTTTGATTACAAGCGTTCAATTTCTAGTAAAATATTTCAATTTGTAGCTCACGAACCTAGAATTAAATTATTTTAAGGTTGCAGAGGATGATGGATTCGTCTTTTAGATAAATGGCCATTTGTTATAGCTCAGTAACTCTTAGTTTCATTTGGATTATAATCCCATGCTACTATGTTGGGTGTAAATATAAAGGCAAATAAAAGAACATACAGACATCTTATATTTTTATGTGTCTATCGTTTTTTTGTTTATTTTTTGACTTCTTTTGTCTCGTTGTATTGAGGCCTAAGATTGTACATGCATTGTAGCAGGTTGTTGGATTGCTTGGCATTGAAGGAGCATCTACCTTGCCTAAACAAGCCTTCAAGGTCGCTCTCTTTTTATGTCATCTTTTTTTTAACTTATTTTTGTGTGGGACTCGTGGGTTCACTCATCATATTACACAATGAAGTGCCATTCCGGTTACAATGTAGGAGAAATATATTACAGCCTGACTTATATCACAATAACCCTATCGACACCTGTTTTTATCTTAAAATAACATTTTCATGTCCAAGTTGCACAGAGCTGTATAATTAACAGCACAACTACATTAGCATTAACAGTAGAATCTGTAACTACAACAACATTTTGTGCCTTGTGGACTGTAGAGAGGATAGATGTATCATTATTTTTTCTGCTGAAAATTAAATCACTTTTAAGTAACAAATCTTTTCATCTAACTTTAAACAATGGATTCAACTTTTATAACAAACTGAAAATTGAGCTAAGTTTTCATTTTGAAATCAGAGTATGAAATTAATCCAAGAAAATTCTAAGTAAAATTGAACCATGGACGTAACCAGTCTTTGATAAATGTTAAGGTTCATTGTTTAATTTAACGTTGTTGTACTATTGTATTATGTGGTTTCTATTTCAATATGTACATCATTTGTGCTTCATGTTTGCAGTGCATGTGTGTGTACTGAAGTGTAAGTTAATAAATAACATGTTATATTTGTGTTTGTACCCTATTGTAGAGATGTAAATAATTAGGTGCATAGAAAATAATATAGCTATGTCTTTGATTTAAAAATTGTATGATTATCTTGACGATTTCCCTTTTTATGCAGTATAGTGCTAAATATTTTTTGCAAAATCAAAGCATAAAATATTCTGTTTAATTTTACAGTTGGTGCTTTCAAATTATGCTACTGTCTTTATTATGTAGTTTTCAGATTACCTAGGTTTTATGAGTAAGCATTTACCTTTTGGAAGATTACGAGTTACTTGAACGTATGACAATCATTTGATTTGACTATATCATCCATGCATTGTGTGTAAGACTTTCTTTGTTCGGAAATTTAATTTTACATTTAACTGTCATAGCGATAATCCAAAAGATGAACTATAGGTGCCACAGTTTGTCGTGTTGCTCCATCATTTCTTCGGTTTGGTTCATATCAGCTTCATGCTATTAGAGGCCAAAAAAAAAAAATCTCAAAATTGTCCATCTTTTGGCAGATTATGTAATTTGCCACCATTTTCCTCATTTCGAAAATATGAACAAGAGTGAAGACTTATCCTTTGGAAGTGGTCAGGAGGTTGCTCCAATGGTTGATATAACATCTAATAAGTATGAAGGTAAATTTTGAGGCTTTTGCAGATTTTTTTTATACTACCCTGATATTGGGTGGAAATCTTACCTTTTGCATATTTAATTTTCTTGCTATAATAGGTTTTGATTTGGAGTCTAAGCATACCATCGAGGGAATCAATAATATTGATCCCCTTTTAGACTTTAGTCCTCAATATTCATTTTTTACATTCTTGTGTTTTAATCTCTGGTGTAAATTATTTTTCTGATGTAAGCTGGGGTTTCTATCTTCTAAAAAACTCTTGAATTTCATTCTATCCTGGCATGCCATTCTAGAATCATCGTAGAAATGTCTGTGGGTTTGTTAAAGTTTTTTTTGTACTGTTGATTCTGCTACAGAATTAGTTTATAAGGTTAAACTTTTCTCAAGCCATTTGAAACGACCAAGTATCATTTCTGGAACTTAGAATTTATCAGTATAGTGGTTACTTTTGACCACTAAGCTGCAAATCATCTTTTGAGAATTTTACGTCCAATATAGCAGTGTTTTCGAAGAGAGTAGAACCTCCATGTTACATGACTTTTTACATGATTTTACTAATTGTTAGACCAAAAAGTGGTTCTAACACCCAAATTGAATAAAATCATAATAAAATAAGATCAAAAGTAAAATGGAGACCCAGAATTTAGAGTGGTTCGGCGTTAAAGAGCCTACGTCCACTTGTCAATCACTATTCTCGTTGATAGAGTTGCAATTACAATGAGATATTCACTCAATTTCACTCACAACTCACATACATTCACTCAATTGTTTCAAAACAAATGTTGAAAGACGATTTGGATTATCCGGGAGAGCTGGAATTCGGTTTATGAAAGTGGTTGAACTCTCAAGATGCCAAAAAAAAAAGATCCCTTTAACTGTCTCCAGGCAAGGTATTTATAGGTGAAAATTTAGTCAGAACCCGATCCGGATCGGAGCCACGTGTCCTCCATCCCATCGTCCTCGGGTTCGGATGGACTCCAGTGTTGACAGCGCATCAAAACAGAGATTATCGTGGGTAGGAACTAGTCATAACCGCTCCGCATCTTCAGGCGATAGTGGGGGGAAATGACGTGGATTACTAGTTCGGTTCGGAGGAGCCTGCAGAGGGGGTTCGGATCGGGGTATCCGATCCGACCCGGATTAACCTAGAACTAAATTTTCATCCACTTTGCTCTGCTCCGTTCCGATCTAACTGATAGTAGGTAGCCCTCCGATCTGACTGATAGTAGGTAGCCCTCCGATCTGACTGATAGTAGGTAGCCTTCCGATCCGAATAGCAACGTCTCTTCGATCGAAACAGTAGCAGTTCTCCGATCCGAACAGCAACATCTCTCCGATCTGATCTGCTACATCTCTCCGATCTGATCCGCTATGATGCTCTCTAAGTTCTTCAACGTTTCACATCTCGACTTTGTGTTGCCCAGTTCACAAAGTGGGCTAACATTTTGCCCCCTCAAAGGATGCTCCTGTTGAAAACGGAACATGCTTTGATTATCATTGCATATCGCCTTCTAGGTAATCTTTCCTTTGACTTTCCTCGTGCTTTCATCCTCTTCTTTAAATTTCAATTTAATTCATAGGCCAAGCTGAGATATGACATCTCGTTCGGTTCGGATTCCGACCCGAACGGATCCCCTTCTTCTTCTATTGCACATTGGACTAGTGGGCCAGGCTACGCTACTGGGCCTTCGAGCCGATCCGAACGGGGAGACGAATAGTCACCCTGTTTTTCTATATAAGTTCAGCCTTCATCTTCCCCCCACTTTCTTTTTACTTCATCGTTTTACAGATTCTGCTCGGAGACTCCAGAATTCAAAAGAGAAAAAGAAACTCTTTACCATTCTCGTGCGAATCTTCAGCTTATCCACCTTGGTAGGTCTTAATCCCTGATCGACCTCATGATAATAGGATTTACTCGAAATTCACGGTCAATTCGACCGATCTGAATACGATTCCCATGCTACAGCATCTTCTTCCTTCGTTGTTGTCGTTGGTGGCTTCGTTGCTGCTTCGAGTCGTTGGAAGAGGAAGTTGTAGTTTATTCGGTCATGACTAGGGCGCTGGAGATGATATTGGGTCTAAGACTAAAGAAGAGGAAGAAGAAGAAGGTCATAGGGAATCGGTTCGGGCGATGGAGTATGGAAAGTGGAGAAAAAAGAAAAGAAGTCCAGAAGGTCGGATCGGGTCGGGGCAAGTAGAGAAAGGGAAAAAGAAAAGAAGTGCAGAAGGTCGGATCGGATCAGGGCAAGTAGAGAAAGGGAAAAAGAAAAGAAGTCCAGAAGGTCGGATCGGGTCGGAGCAAGTAGTTAAAGAAGGGGGAATGGAGCTCACCTAACCGGATCGGGTCGGACTGTAAGATAAAGGAGGAGAGGCATGACTACGTGATCCGACCTGAACCGTTTGGGGAACCTACTTCCGAGCCGATCCGATTTTGATTTCTGAGCTTCAATGAGATATCCGAGCCCAAGGCAAGGCTACGCCCCCGATCCGATCCCAATGAATGCGCCCGAACCGACCCGAAGGACAGTCTATCTTAAGGCATAAAAACTCGTTTAACTGGCCCAATCAACTGTTGGCATAATCTTCAACTTAATGGACAGTTAGGATAGTGCCTTGCGAACATAAATGGACATTAAGAACTGCCTTGACCCTTATTACTTTGCCAAAATTTTGCATCGCACTTTCAAATATTAACTTTACACTTTCCGCATACACTGTTTACACTTTAGTTTGCACACTTGCACAGGGGGATACGGGCTAATTTACTCTAACTTGTGCTATTGCTTCTTCAATAGTTTTGTGATCATGAGACCCAGACGCTCTTCTAGACTTGCTGAGAAGGAGGCCCCGGAGACATCCAACAAAGTTATTCTCGAGGACATATCTTCTCCCTCGGATCCAGAATGGAATGATGAGGGTTCAGACTACGAGGTTGGAACTCGCGAAAGCGACAATGTGTCTTCGGAGGGTGGAGTTTCCCTAGGTTTTGAAGAGGAAGGAGGGATTGGTGACGACCGAGCTCCCGATGAGTTTGAATCTGCTGTCATATTGGAATCACCCCAAGATTCTGTTGAATCGATGATCGACAATGACAGACTTATCCGAATTTGTTTAAAATACGGGATACTAAAAAGGGACACCCTGGTGCCTTCGAGGACTGACCGTCCCCACAACCCTCCAGAAAGGTATATGGCAATTACTCGGTTGATGTGCATGGTCGGTGCTATCCCTCCATTTTCTTCTTTTATCGTCGATTTTCTAAGACAAATGTGGATTGCCCCCATGCAGCTGCACCCCAATTCTTATGCTTACTTGTACACCTTATATGTTGCATACCGTGAGATCTTAGGCTTAGAGCTCACTTTCGATGACGTTCATTTCTTCTACAACTTCAAGCATCGGACTCGAGAGACTCCTTCTTTCTGCTACTTTGAGTCTGTCCCTAAGAGGAAAATAATTCCAGCGCCATTCAGTAGTAAAGCTGGAGATTCCAGGATGGAATGGTTTTATGTGAAGCGACAACCAGGGTGTGCTAGGAGGTGGACGAAATCAAGTAAAGCACTGGTTTTCTAAATATCGACTCTATACATTCAAGTCATCGCCTTAACTCGTTTTTCTTTTTGTTTGCAGTCGATAACCCAAAACAAATATCAGACCAAGTATTCTTTGACCGGATGCACCAGCTCCTTAATGGCGATCAGAAGTTTTTGACTATTGATGAAGTCCTTAAGGACGAATATCTTCATTTTCATGGGTTGCTATCTGTTACTCGTAGCATTGGTCACGGGACGGCTCCATATGTTTATATTCCCCCCGTGGACGTAATCCCTGAAACGGGCGAAAGTTCGAGAGCTCCTACAGTGCCTCTTCAAGCTTCACCCTCTCCTTCTTCTACCCAAGATGATGAATTGGCTAACATGGCCGAAGAGCATCGCGAAGGGTATATTGTTCCCGAGGCTGCCATTTCTTCGGAAAGGTCGACGTCTTCCCAAGAGTCTCCGATTGATGCTTCTGAGGGAGATGTCCCTAGCACTGATGACCCACTGTTTCAGGGTTTGGGGGATCTCCCCTTACCTGAAACCATTTACACTTCAGAGGATTTTAGGAAGAATCCTTTAGTTTTCACTTCTTCCGAAGAGACCACTCCTGCTAAGGCCAAAGAGCCCGCCCGTACTAGTCTAGCTTCGGACTCAGGTTGGTTGGGGGAGGGAGGAAACACCACTTAGGACACACTTTACACAATAGCATTACAACCCACTGCATCTTTCTCTTTGTGAAAATATTGATTCTGAATTTCATTTGTCTTATTGTGCAGGCACGATGTCCCGATCTTACTATGATATCAGGAAACTCCGCCGTAGCATGTCCAATCCACCATATGATACTGAGTATGATCGCCGCGACGATCGTA